>JAIPRN010002223.1:0-33097 GCA_025469175.1 Geopemphigus sp. TES_GeoC_2020
TATATATATATATTTATTAGTTATACTTTAAAAAAAAAAACGAGGAATCGAAACCCTAAATAAATAATATATTTTACCGTTAGTGCTCGTGTGTGTGTGATAATATGTATTGCGATTTTATTGCCGAAAGACCTCGTATTACGACTAGACCGGTGAATCATACCACTTGTCGGAGTGGTTTTTAGCGATCTCTTTGCCAGTTTTATGGCTCTTGTGCGCGCGTTTATACGCCTGTATTTCGAGAGTGCATGATACGCAGCCACACCCGAACGTATTTACTGAAGCACAGTTGGCAGCGGCGGCGGTGGTGGTGGTGGCGTACGATACGCTCGGAGGCGTTTAAGTTTTATCGTCTCTGTCGTGCACGCGCTACGCCAAAAACGGAGTAAAGATAATGTCGCCGCCACGCGCGAGTGTTTATATAAATATTCATAAAAGCCGTAAAAAAAGTTAAAAAAAAAAAAATAGGGGCGCACAAATATTATAACCGCGACGAACGACGTATTCTCGATTTCGCGAGTTCGACTTTGGCCATTACGTTTTATCAACTCGAGATTATTATTTTACGTATAACGTGAACGTTTATTTCGTTCGAAATAAACAAAAAACGAAAACGTATCCGACACGGCCGAATGTTCGTATAATTGGTTCTCTCGTTATCGAATTTATAATATACGTCGATTGCCGTTTTCCGCTTTGTTAGCGAGAAAAATGTATAACGCGAAATATCGACAATTTCGTGTGAACGATAAATTTGATACGAAACCGAAATTCGAATTTCTAAACTACAAAAGCGTCGTACAACCCGATTTACGAATATTCGAAAACAATTTCCGTAGTATATTTTTTTTAAATACTAGCAGTAGTCAAGTTACGTGATAAAATTACGCCAAACGAGCCCGTACAATCGATATTTCTGATTTTATCTGTTCGCGTTACAACATTTAGCTATTTGCGAATGATACACTTAAGCTGATCGATAGTTCCATTTTTATATCGTTTCACTAAACCTTAAACTAATAATGTGCACCGCATTAATATTTAACTATCAGGGACGTTGAAATAAATTGTTCGACTCGTATTAAAAACAACATTTTACGATAAACAGTTAATATATTCTATTTTTAAAAACACTTTTTTCTTTACGTTAAATTTAATATTCGTTTCTCGAACGTCGAATAACGTACGAACACTACAATATACGCGACAAAACGCGTTTATTTTTGATAGTTGGAAATTCTAGTCAGTGTAGTTGTCTACAAATTATCCGTGTAAAGCTTATAACACGAATAAGTAACAAATTAACGAATCGCTCAAATTCCTCAAAGGTCGTATAATACGATTTAATTAAAATACTTGATTATCTAAAATACGATATTCGAAATGTAATTAACTCGTAAATCGTAACGATTTAATCGGCTTTTATAAAAATCGAACATGCTTTATTAACACGCCGACATAATGTAATACGCAGTTTGCTCAAACAAAGCACGACACGATATTTGGATTTTGAAACGTTTTCGTTAGCAAGTTAAAGTTAATAATTCACGATAAGGAATATAGGTATGCACCGAGTTTTTATTTTGATCAAACGTATTACGTAAATTTCGGCGATTTAACGGATAAAAATATTATGTAAAATTTACGCGAATGGACGAACTAGCGAAAGAAAAAAATCCGTTTAAATATCAGTAACACAACAATATGACTCGAAATTAAAAGTTAATAGTCGAAAAAATACAGTTTCGATTAGTTGAGCGCAGTAATAATTAATTAAAAATTGTGGAATTTTATTTCGTAATCGCCTCAATCATAAAAGTAACAGAGAAGCTAACATTAACGGAACAAGGAGCCAATAAATTGTGAACGGAAGACGTTCGACTAAAATTCCGATAAAACACGAAAACTATTTCTACAGTACACTTACCGACAACAACAATTTAAGTCGAGTTGGGATATTCGGCGAAATCAAGTTTATAAGTCGACACATAGCTTTCAACTTCCACTTCGGCAATTCTGGCTTCTTGTGTTTTTTTTCTTTCCGCGACCGTCTGTTTTTGTACGATTACAGACGGTTTGTGTGTACATTTTATTCCTTTTTATATTCTCACGCGGACGAGATCCACACAAATTGAACGTTTGTTTTATATATATATATACAATACGGCTTCGACGCCTCGCCATCATTTCTGTATTTTGAGTATATTCTCGTATTGTCACTTTTCGATCCAATACACGATCGGTGTCGTTATATACCGTCGTTAAAACAGGCAATTGACCATTTTATTTTCAATCCGAATTGCCGTCGCGTAAGTATTTCCTATAAAAATTCGCGGCTATCGATGCCACTGTATAATATCAATCGTTATAGTTCTAATAAAACAAAACCTTCGCAAAATATCGAACCATCGTAATTAATTTTGAATTTTTTTTTCTCCGAATATTAATTTACAGCATATATATATATTAATAAAATACAATTAGATGAACCAACTAGCCGTGAAGGAACGCAAAATAACATCGTATTATTATTTTTTTACGAAATGTGTGCATATTCGCTTTCGTAGAAATGTTTTAAAACGCATGAAAAATATTTTTTCCAAGTCGATAATAATTAATTTTAGTTTTAAGTTACAAAAATCGTACTATTATTTTTCTACGAAATGTGTGCATATTCGCTTTCGTAGAAATGTTTTAAAACGTATGAAAAATATTTATTCCAAGTCGATAATAATTTATTTTAGTTTTAAACTACAAAAATTATTAACGTTGTATATTTAACAATATTTATATATCCTAAATATCTGAAACAATTACGTACGATATAATATTAATCAAAATACTTAATAATTTTGTGAATTAAAAATTTTTTTTAAATTAAAATTATACGCCGTCTTAGTTGTCATCGGTTTAAATTTTACGTCGTTAATATGAAAATACATATTTTTATTCGTTTTAACGAATTAAACTTGGATATATACTTATTTTACTTCAAATTTATACTTAAACGCGTAAATTAAAGAAATTATCGACTAACAATATTATCCTTTAAACGAAGTATCGTATGAAATCGCGGATATTTTATTTATTTTTAAGGCTTAAAACTTCATTTTTTAAACTTAAAATTGAATTCAATAATAAACGTAGGAACGCCGACATTAAGCTTCCTATTTTGAAAACGGTATATTTATACCACGATTGATCGAAATGTTTTTAAATATTTTTAATTTATGTATAAAATAAATCGAGATACATAAAATCGGAATCCTTTATTACTTAATACGGATAAAGGCATCGCGGCCTATACACTGTCAAATTGTCGTCGTGATGTTATTAGTAATGCTAATCTACTATTCGCTCGGGACGCATAGGTAGGTTTTGGTGTTCGTTTGCTGTAAATTCGAAATACGAGTTAAAATCGAATACACTTATACGAGAGTTACGACAAAATGCGTCAAATACGGTTTTGGATAGTTAATTGTATTAAGTATTCTGTGTGTAAACGTCAAAAACGATCGACAATAATTATCAAAGTAACCGTAATATTACAATCTTACGAGTTGTCAAAATGAACGAAATCGACAGAACATTTAGCGTTCGGTAATATTCTTTAGAAAGATACGAACATTTTTTACTGACGGGCGTTAGGTTACGCGATTTTTATTTTTATTATCTCCCATGATTCGATTCTCTTTTTTAGAGTTGTACACCTCGATCGTTCATTCGTCAATATAAACTAACGCCGTTATACGTACTTTTCACCGTATACACGATTTATTTTTCCTCAACAAAAGCCGAAGCCTTACATATATTTCGAAAAAAAATTTTTAATTGAAATTAACGTATCAGAGCAAGACAGAGAGAAACAATTATTCGATTATTATTATAAAAAAATAAGACTTTTCAGAAGGCTGTAGTTACCCCATTTAATGCTGAACAGCATTCGGTACTCGAAAATGTCAACAACAACAAACATATAATACATAATTTTTATTATATATACAGGGAACCTATAGTATCGTTTGCATCAGTTCTTGCCCCCTTGGACAGTATTTGATCATCGAGCTAATAAATCTCGACTAATGAATACTCGATAAAATAAATTATATCGGTTCGTTCGTCGATTTATAATATATACAGGGTGATTCGAAGAATTCGTGTTTATTTTAAATATACGGAAGTTCGGTGAACCGTAAACTATTTTTAAAATAATCGAGCTTCGTAATAGCGCGTCACAAGTGTTCAATATGTTCTCCGCCGGTCGCCGGGCAACAGGCGCGCACGTCCATCTCGGGGTAATTCGGATTTCTTCTAAACTTTGTTCGGCATGTACAACGCGTCACGCCATTCGCCACTATAGTCCTCCGCTTCAACCGTTCACCGAACCTCGCGGCGCGTAATTTTATTACGGGGCGACGTAAGACGTATTTTTTTATACGGGCTTTTGTGTCCCCGCTGCTTAAAAACTTGGCCGAGCCGAAAACGCGGATCATAGCGGCCGTCAATATAGCGACGGCGACAAACAGACGGCGAACCATGTTTAGATGGCGAATACCGTATTGACGAGGGGCGTACTTCAGATCATTTTGAACACATGTGACGACTGGCTATTATAAAACTCGATAGTTTCGCCAATATTTTTCGGGTTGACCGAACTTTGTTATTCGTTTTTAAAACAAATACGAATATTTGTAACGTAACGAAGGTTACAGCATATACAACGATTGAATGATCGATTAAACGATCGTCGACATTTTATTTTATAGTTATATTATAGCGAATTGTTTCACGTATAACGAATTAATAAAGCTTAAAGAACTTTGTACGTTTTATGATCGCGATGTTGATAATTCCAATCGATCGAAATCAAAAATTATATCGTCAAATTGTTATTTGACTGACAACAAGATGGAAACTAAGCACTACGTGTAAACGTACGATTTTAGAATAAAAGGTATATACGTAATGTGTTGAGTTGTTTTTTTATACGATTGAAATTTTGACACTGACGGTATTCGACAAACGACATTTTTCTCGATAACTTTCTGAGTTGAAATGGAGAAAAAAATCCGAATAACTGTTAAAAAAAAATTAAGTTTACGGTACACTAGTTTTAAAAAAAATAAACTTTTCTTATTTTATTGTGATTTAATACATATATAATAATCGAATAAAGATTTGAAAATTTCATAGAATACTTTTTTTTATATTTTATAAACGTGATACAATTTTGTTTATTTTAATTTTATTTCGCACAAGTTTATCTTAGTATTTTCAAGACCTGAAGATGTTTCGTACAAGAATAACCAAATTTTTATCAAAATTATATGACAACTTAAGGTTAATTTTTTTGTAAATTAAAAATTTTACGAACGGTGAAATTTTTTCAATGACAAAGTCTATATAATTATAACAAGTTGTTTTAAATTTGTATTGATCAAATATGTATTTCCGATATTTTATAATTAAAAATGCACGAAAATATAATTACTAAATTTTAATAATATTTCCGAAATTTAAGAAATCATCGTTAAATTTTGATTTTAATATTTAATGTACAGAAAATGTTTAAGCTTAAAGTTTAAATATAATCTCGGATATGGTTGAATTTAATTTATAATTTGTAGTCTTTGGGCACTAGAAATGGTTATACAATTTTATATGGATGAGATTCTAAATAAATAAGAAATAACTAATTAGTAAATTCCTATAGCTCGGAATTTACTAGACGTCCTTACGTAATATATATATATGTGTGTGTGTGTGTGTGTGTGTGTGTGTGTGTGTGTGTGTGTGTATAAACATTTTAAAACTATGTCAAATAAGTAAATATGAGATTTTTTTATTGAATTTTACTTCATAATCTAGATATATGTTTAAATATTTTTGTTATTTTAATTATTATTAGAAATTAAATTTTAAAATAAGAAACATATCCATCGGCAGAAGAATGAAGAATTTATGCTATCGTTTTTCTTCAAAAACAAAGAAAATTTAAAAGATAAAATTAAATGAAACATTCGTAGCATTAAAAGAACTTATAAATGAATACATCAAATTTAGTACGATAATTCCTTAATTATATTTTCATGTTCAAATAAACTAAATTATAATAACCGTAGTAGATATTATAACCAAAGGAAATAAACATTTTATTATTACCCTTTCGTTCGAGTCCTATACATTAATATAATTCAGAATTTTATTTCGCAGGCTATTTCACGAACTAACGAGTATTTTTTATTTATTTTGAAAATTTGGAATCAAACGACGATACGTCTAACGACAAATTCGCTATTTGAAAAAGTAAACGAACAAAAATCTCAGTAATATAATAATTATCGCTCACTTTGCTCCATTTTTAAAACTAAAACGGAGTTTTTATTATTGTTATTACTGACTAAATAACGTAACTTTACGACGCAAATTTTATCAGTCAATTCATTATAAATTCCAGCTAATGAAATATAAAATAGAATGCGTATATCAGCATGGAAGATAAAAAATACTAAAACGAAAATCAATCTAAATTATAGAGTAAGAAAACAAACAATTCCAAACTAATGGTTTTTCGTTAATATTTTAATTATTAAATAGAAATGCAATATACAAAGAAAAAGTTAATAAAAATTATTTCTGCTTCGTTGATTTTCGCTTCGAATAATCGTATATTACAATTTGCTCAGTACTGTCAAAAGTACAAGAAAAATGATATTATATTTATAGGGATACTCGAATTTCAGTACATTCGCGTCATTATTTTTGAAGCAAATACGAAATTATCTGAACAACAAAGGCGTTTTATGTATACTATATTATAATAAAGGTTTTTAAGGGATTCATATTGTTTTTGATTTACCAAAAATAGAAAGAAAAAACGAAATTTTTTCGATAAAATTTTTAGTGTATCTTTTGGAGTTTAAACGGAATAAAATCTGAACTCTAGTTATATTATCATATTACAATAACTTATTCAACTTTTAAACACAATATTGTACAAATTGTAATTTTGTTATAATAAGCGTATTGAAATTATGAAGATTTATCGTGCGTAAATTGATTTTAAAATATTTTTAAGACGAGTAACATAATATCAATGTATATTTTATTCGATAGACTCGATTTCAAATAGTTGACACGATGTTAGTTATGTTATAGTCGTCATTCGTGCGACGTATACTATATAACATTGTAGTTATTAACTAATATAAACACTTTAAACTTTAATTCAAAACAAATTCAAAACCATTACAAATATATCGATTCATAGAATTTTATTTTCGTACGCGCATTTCGTATACTTCGACGGTTTTATGGTTTTCAATATTGTGAATAATTGTATAAAACGTTGTTACTCGCCAATTCCGTATAATTATTATTTAATAACGACGTCAAAAATAATTTGTTATCGAAATAAGTATCGTTCGGTGAGTGAAACGAATTTTCCTCTAATATTTTGAATCGTCGACGTTTAGAATAATAAAATCGCGTTTATTTCACGTCACACCCGTAATTCCATAAGAATAATAATCGTTTCGAATACAAAAAATTTCGGAGTTCGAAATAATAACAAGGATAATAAAAAAAAAAAAAAATGAAACAAATAACGCGCGCCGTTACTTAATTCGTGTCATCGGCGCTGTGGCGTACGGGAAAAAAGCGAATTAGTGGTTTTAATAAAGCAAACTGGAAACGACGACGAAAAAAATGTAATCGTTTCGGCAATAACAAAAAGTTTCATCGTGACCAATAACCACCGCCGCCGCCACTCGTCCGTTCAACGGCAACCACGGGATTATAGTTATTCGCCAGGCTTCCAGTTCCTCCCAAACCGTGTTTACTTATCTGCGGCCACAAACCCTCGAGCATTAATTAGTAGCGGAATTAATTTTCCGAACTCTGCCCCCCTCCGGGCCGCAACACAATACGCGCACGTACAAGCGTTTCCTCCTCCTCCTCCTCCTCCCCCAACCCGAAGCCAACGTCGAACGTCGCGGCGGCGAATCGCCCGAAATGCGCAAATAGCGAATATTACGGGCACGTATGAACGTAATGGATACGGCGATGCGGTTAACACGACAGACAGCAAGTCGTGTAAAACTGTAACCACCGGAGACGTGTACGGTAATTCGGTTGGCCGGTGTCGTTAGTGCCGCGAAAGGACGTAGATTAAACACGCGCCGATATTGAGGTTCGTCTACGTCGGCCGAGCGTGTACGATTTTTATAAACCGGGCGCGATTTTCGTTCCGAAATTTCATTTACTCCATTCGTCCAGTCCGCCGGTCCGAAAATCCAATCGGCCGGCTATCCCATTTCGCCGAATCCCAAACGACCGACGAGCGTCGGCGTTATTGAATCGATTTATTCATTTTCGGGAATCCGAAGTCGTTAATTATTAGCGTCGTTGTTCATAAATGTTAATCGAGAAGAAAGAACGTAAACGTGTCTCGTTTAAAACGTTTCGGGCAACGAAAATATTATTACGCAGCGAATAAACCCGAATAATAACAATATCGAAAAAGCCGTCGCACACCTGTGAACACGTTACGTTCAAATACGGAGTACGATCGTCGTAATTGTTTACGTTTACGAAAATATGTGCTCGCGATTTGCCGTCGGCGAACCGGGGAAAACGTACGAATCGAACCGTTTTATTATCGGCGAAACGCGCATAAACGTTTATTCCGACAACCTGTACGCGTCAATCCGCGTCAAATCGTAAACCTCCGAATTCCGTTTGACGCGTATTCCCATTCGTCCGACGTACGTATCGTAACGTCCGCGGGATCAATACCGCAGAACGTTCGCAGCTAATTTCTAAACGTTATTCTACACGTTTCTCGGGAAATTCCGAACGCTATTTTCGTCCAAAACGAGTCGGAGAGCGTGCCTGGAACGTTTGGTATTCAGTTCAGTAACGCAAAGTTGAACACTTAGATATCGTCTAGAACTTCAGTGCTTATTATAATACCGTTATAAAATCGGACTTTTGTATTTTCCCGTTTACGAAACGTTTTTAATAATTGAACGGACGAAAATATACGTTTAAACATTTACCGCATTTCTTATCACGCACAACGTAATAGCGTCGGCGATATATTTACCCACAAAATAACGTTTGAACGTAACGTAAAAACTTGCATCGGTATAATCTAATCTATTTAATATATATATATGTAATCGACTTATCCACTCACACCGACAACTACTAAATACGTTAACAAATAATTTGTTTTTCACTAATACGTTAATAGATATTTTAACACGCTTTAAACGTATATTGACACTGTACATAGAAAATGAAAAATTCAAAAACCCGAATCAATTATTACCCGAAATAATAAATTAGTTTTCGCACCGATATCTGCCGATTATTTTACTGGCTGTAAATCCCGTTTTGTCCCCCGAATAAAAGCGACGACTTTATTACACTACTTTCGTTATTTATTATTCGCGTTTCCGTCGATATATTCCAAAAAAAATGTACGCGTCAACGCGCATTTCTATCGAAAACCGAGCCCATTGAAATCACACAGAAAAATCGTCGGGAAATAACGATATTCTTGGGTTAATACTATTTGTGTCTTATGCCGTTAGAGCTTCGGCTTCCGTTACATTTTTAACGAACCCGAATAATTCTACGGTTTTAATCTCCGATAAAAAGATTCGCCGTTATGGCCGTGAGAATTAGCGAGGGACGTATTCGTTTTATTACGCGTCGTGTTTTTCACTTTCCTGTTTTGTTAATGGGTAGAATTGTGACGTAGGGACATTCGATAAAGGAACAACTTCGCTAAAAATATATTGAACAACTATTCGATATATTTTGTAATCTGTTTATTAATCGATTGTAACAATACTCGTTGTATTGTTATGGTAGGAATTGTATAGATTAATAGATTACAAGGATTTAATAGATTTAGTAAACTCCGTATGTAACTCGAAACTTTTATACCGTACAACACATATAATTATGATATATCGCCGTTGCCGGAAAAGTTTGCCCTTAAATCTTATAGTAATACGTTAGATATTGTTTACGGTTCCAAGTTGAAACGGTCCTTTTGTCGCGCTAGACATTTTTATATCGCGATGTAAACGCTACAATGTCGAATCGATTGATCTGATAACCGTACGCATGTGTGGACCGTACCGATTTCGTATGGACTGCAAAAGATTAAACGAATCTGTCGCCGCCTCGTTTATCACACGTTCGCTTTTGCCGGTCCTATAATTGGAATTGTCGGTGACGAAATTATTAATTATTATCGAACGTTATGCCGTGGCGGGTACGCGTTTGGTTTATTGCTGTGACGCCGCGCAAACGAAACCCGACGGTTTCTACTGATATCCTAAACCGCGAGTAAATGCATTTTATTACTATCGTAGTTGTAGCCATATTTAATTCTCGCGCAAAATCGCGTTTGTACGCGTTAGTAAAGTTTTGTACACCGATATCTGTATTCGATCTGTACGCGGCATTTCATTCTAAACACGAATTTATAAAATATCGAAAACATCCGCGGAATTAATATCGGCTTTACGAATTTTATTTCGGCTCCCCTTTGAAAACTAATATATGACGCTCGCGTCCTATTAACTCGCAGCAGTCGACGGTTTTAGATACTCCGTACATGTTCAAGGGTTACAATTATACAATCGCGTGTAGGAATTCCGTTACTCAAACATAATGTATTACTCGATTCGTCGTACTACGAATATGAAAATTGCATTTACGTATCGTTGATAAACTTGGGCATTTAACCAACTAATCAAACTTACCAATTTATCAACCACGTGCCTCCAACGATACATTTACTCGTTCGCGGTGTTTAATTAGATTTAATATTAGTACGATAGAATGTTCTAAATTTATATATTACGTATTAAAGACTGTTTCGCGGTACTTTGGACCTTCTCACGCATGTATGTGTGGTATGCGTACGATAAAAATACCAAAAAGCTGATTTAACGCGATATACTTATTACACGTATGTATTACGTGCCTACACAGTATTTGACTATTTAGATTTGTACGTTGGTTATTGAAAATTTGTATACATACAAGACGTATAGGTTTCAAATGGTTCAACCGTATTTTAAACGTATTTTTACTTCTGCGTAATGAAATTGTGTATTTAAGACGTTCGCGTTAAGGAAATAAAGAGCGGCGAATTTGTTCGTAATATTGGGGATACCAATGGGCGGACAAACAATAAAATATTTTTCCGATAATCAAACTTCCTGATACTTAAATAGATTCGTTAGTATCCGTTCGGAATTACGCGAGAAATTCAAAGAGAATACATATATTCATTTCGTTGCACTTTTCGTGCCTTTTTTTGGCTATTTTTACCCGATTATTTTTTAAGTCCTATTTTGATTTCGCTATTTACATTTTCCACAAGAACAAAACTTACTTCAATATCACCCATTAGGTTTAACGAATTTGCTCCATAATATTGAAAATGTTTAGTCTGTTTTCGAACAAGTCGCGTACAACAATATTTTGTAAGTAACCTATAACTACTAAACCTGTCGCCGCGCGCCTCTGTAGCCAAACTGCCTATTCAATGCGCCGTGCGATCGTCGATCAAGTCACTGACAAAAATTTAATGCGTAATACAGCGAATTAGGTACGTTGACAACGAATTAACGATAAATCATTTTTGAAAATTTTAAACTAGAAGTTTGCATTATAATTATCGAATATGATAAGTATACGTACATGTATAGATTTCGGATGACTATAACACATAATCGTCATTACGAAACGATAAAATCAATTTATTTGTATATCGTTTTTACGTTTGACGTTTAAATAACGTAATGATATGTCATAACTCATGTAGCGTGAACAATCAATTCATTTTGTCGTAAACGAGAATTTAAACGTTTATAAAGGATAAATATATCAGTCAAATCAAATACGTTTTAAAGGGTCGTCGTTGTGCACGACAATCGTTTATTAAATCTATAATTCGAACGCAAAACATTATTCGATTGTACGAATGTCCGAATTTCGTTCGTTAAATGTCAAATTGGTAAAAGGAATTGGGAGAGGAGGGGGCGGACGATTTTATAGCGTAGACCAACGTATAGATTTTTAGGGTGTCAATTCGCTCTAGAAAATATACGTCAAATAGAAAAAGAACCTTTCCGTAAGAACACACTTTGCAGACGCACCGCAATAATAGCGAGTACAATTTCCCCAAAATTATGTTTTCGAAAATTATCCGCACCTTTTCCCTTTATTTCGTCCTTTTACCATTAAGGTAATTAAAAATACACACGAACGAAAAAAATCACAATTTCCAAATGGGAAAAAACGCTAACGGCGTAATTAGACAAATATATTGTCGTTTTATCGCGATATCGTTACGTTTTTTTTTTTTGTTCGTTTCAACGGGTTTATCCCAGCGTGTCCAGATTTATTTCATAACGCGTTTCAGTTTTCGCCAAGTCTGCACGAGCAATCCGTTACACCTGCTACGTCGTTTAAACGCAGACACTGGCCGGCTACTACTACTACACATACACACACGTGTATATATACATACACGAGTATTCGCACTCGAATATTCTTTGTCTAGTGGCAAATAAAAAGTCATTAACCCCGTTTAATTAAACCCGCCCTTTCCATTCTTTCGTTTTAATTGCGCTCGCAAACGATGCCGCTTATTATTGTAATATACGCGCGATACCGCGTAACAGTTTTTTAACCGTGTTTCTATGAAAACCGTAGCACCCGCCGACGAGGCCGTGAATTGTGAGCGAAGCATATTTCTAAAACACGAAGCAAACTAACGAAGTCGTTTGCTGTAAAATTCGTTCGCCGTAATCATTACTTAAATTGATTCCGAATAAACGCGTTACGCGAAAAATTAGACGCCCCACAATAATGAAACAAATACTGCCGGCCCAAATTGTTCTTACGCGCGTAAATTGTACGCGATCGTTTGGCTTGATACTTCACTCGCTTCGTAAAACGTTCGCGATCGAAGCGTCGTTCGTTCCCTCTAACATTTTACGTTAATTCCGTTGATATTACGAAAGTAATTGAATTCGCGTGTATCTGCGCCGCTGCAAATGGTGTTTCGATGTTTATCGTTATCGCAGATCGCAATACGAGAGGTATAATGATATATTTTTCACCGCCTGATCGTGCCAAGCTTAAATTCGAATTTACTATTTTCTTATCTCGCGTAGTGTTTCAAAATTCAGAGATAAAGCTCTTATAAACGCCTCTGTTTATTCACTACACGAAATCCATCACATCACAGTTACGCTACTAAAACTGATTATTAAATGATAATTCGGCATTTTTACACGTTCTCATAACATACCATATTCCTCTGGTGAATATTATAACCGGATCTAAGTACGCCGTTGTTTACTAAAATACTTACCCGTCTGATCCGGTCCCCGGTAAACATTTTTATATTTTTTTATAGCGTTATTCGATTCGTTTGGTCGAATTAAATTATTTAATTATAAACTAAGTGTTTTTATTTACCATAAAAAACCTATCCGCTATATGACGCTGAACATATCCTATCTGAACGAACGCGGTTGAGCTACGTCGCTAAACAAGTTTCTGAGCCACATAAAAATAGAACGCTATTATGACACCCCAGACGCGTAAATCCCGTTAAAGCGTGTTTATTACGAATGATTTTAAACAGAAATTTCGCTTCTTAAATCGGATAGAAAAAATAATTGATTACACTCGAACGTATAATCCAATTTGTTTTTATATCCGATTTCAAACAATAGTCAATTTGTAGACGGCGTACGATAATCTTGATAATATTTACTGTAATCGATTTAACGAAATTATTATGGATATCGTCACACTTAGACTAACAAAGTGCAAATCGTTAAGAATTTATGAATAAAATTTCGCTCTTGGCAAATGCAAAATAAATTGAACACTCGATCGTTTAATCTCTTTTATAACTTTTTCTTTCTTATAAAACGAGATAAAGATCGTACATAATTTCCACGTTTATCTAGACTCGTATTCCCGGTCATCGTTTCAGTTTATACGTAACGTTTAACATCTGAATTCACTTTACACTCCGTATAATCGAATCATAATGATCGTGCTTATATAGATCGTGCACCGGAAATGAACGTTTCTGTAAGGTTTCAAAGTAATTCTCTGAAAATTCCACAGAAATCGCCGAAAGGAGTCGAGTGTATTATTTCAGTGCATAAACTGAGCTATTCGTTCGCGATGGTTTTTCCGAATCGTCGCTTTCCAAATACTTATGGTATGACGTTACGGATGTCCAAACGAAACGAGTAATAAACGCGGTCTTTTTCTCGTATTTCTATTTATTGTCGAAAATTCCAAAAAGTGATATTAATTTACGAAACTTATAATAATTCTGTCGGTTTTTTATTTTAATGCTCTGGACGGTAAGAAATATTCGTAAATTTTTACGTAACACCATATCTGGTCTAATAATCTACGTATAATAATTAATAATGTCTAATATGTTTGTAGTTTCACACGACATAGTTTCATCGCGATATTAAACGATATTATAATAATTATTTAATAATCCCTCGAAGCGTTTCGTAGTTTCCAACACATAATATTATATTAATCTTCCCAAATACGTTATAATATAGTTTGAAAATACTTAAACCCACCCCATAACCATTTCGACTGCGCCCAAGTCTCTTGTCTGATGTTCTCCATATAATATTGTCTTAATCACGTTTAAGTTAGGCGAAATTACCGTCATGATTCGTTCGATTATCTCGCTCATGTACGTTAGACATCCATTGCCCGCTGTCGTTTTAAAAGTCGACAACAGTCCGTAAATATGTTTCCCGTTCTTACTAGCGTGACGTAAATATTACCAAAAGTTGCGCCTTCTATTATTATTTTTTTCTATTTTTCGAAAACGTCGAAATTTAACGACCGACTTTTTTATATTTTCGATTACACAGCCAGTATCCTGTGGTATAAGTTGTATACACTTTTCAAAGCTTTTAGAAAACGTTTTAAATATTAAGATTTACATAGTAAACACAAACAGACATTACACAAGTATAAGCGGTTAAAATGGTGAACGTGTTGTTTCTCCAAACGCAATTTACGTGTTTTCTATATTTAATTCGATTACAAATCGTTATCGTTATTTTTAACTGTATATTATTAATATTGCGTTACCGTCGTGTAAACTTATTGCAATGTTTACGTGTCGTAATCTTCGTTATTATAAACTTATAGAATCATTTTACGTTCTACGTCAACATTCAAATTTCGCGTCACTTATTTTTTGCTCGAAAAACCTTGGATATATATTTCATAAAACGTTACAGTATCTGAAATATTCTCTTACGATTAATTTTTTAACTCTACTTGCCCTATTCTACTGTTATTCAACCTTCCATTTGCGTGACTAGAAGACAACGCATATATTCTTAAAATTTAATACGCAAATATATATATATGTAAATTTAAATAACTTTTTCTAAATTTTCGGATCGATAGATATTTCAGTGTAAAATAAGGAAAATATAATAGCGTAGTAACAAAGAAATATAGTGCGCATAAATATAATGCGATAGTGACATAGCGTCATTGGGTAACATTCTTATGACTTTAATTTCCGTTTTCGAATATAACGTCGAACTCGATATTTATGAAAAGTATCGTATTGGTATTTCGATATACGCGTTAAGCTCGTTTGGTCGCTTATAGAAATTCCTAGTAAAAACTTGTAAAAAAAAGTACCCTCTCGAATCATTGAAGCTCTCTTTTGGGTCAAAATTTGTTTACGCGTGAGTTAAAACTAACGCGGTTTCTGTTATTTTTCCCGAAATCCAAAATTAACGGTCGATATTTCTCGCGTCGTATTCTGTCGTCCAATCGTCAAACAACACTATCAAACGGACAGGGGTAAACACGAGCGACAAAGATTAATAAATTATTTTAAATCGACTAATTTATTACTTAACTTTCGTAAAGACAGCGTCTGGTTTTAACGTTCGTTAAATTGATCTTACTGTGTGAACACGACGCGTACATCCGCCCACACATTTGCGTAAAAGTCGTCGGTATAATTTATGCTAAAATGATTTATTTTGGAATTGATAATTCCAATTCATTTTACTATTAAAATATTATCAATAATCGATACGTACGACACTCGTCGATAATAAATTAATATAATTAAATTGTCGATTATCGTTGTAGAACAGATATTGTGCGCTATATACCGCTACGCAGATTCACTATTATAATCGCGAGTGATAAGTGAAAACGAAAACGTAAATTAAAATTCGAAAATATCTAAATTCGCGCTTTCGTGACCATCGTCTTTCCGGCGTCTTTGTTTCGAAGAAATAAATCATTTTGAACGAAAATAACTAACGTACGTCCGAACTTTGACGTCTAAAGTGAAACATTGAACCATAAAAAGCAACAAATTTCAACGGTATCTTGGCGAAAAAAGGTTCCCACGAAGATTACGCAGGTTTCGGATGAAATTTCAATTGTACGATCTTACGAAATTCGAAATAGGATTGTCGTGAACCGACTATATATATATATATTATATACTGACCGCCAGCGGTACGAAAAATCGCGCGATTGTTTTTTCTTTTTATCCGCCGTTTCAGTTTTAAATAAAGTATTTACATATAAACACGTTTGCTGTTCGTTGAAACGGCCGATTCGACTAAGCGTAAAACACCCTTTCCCTCAAATATTATGATATATATATATATATATATATATATACACGACTACTTTTACTATATACTACCTTTTCTAGATGACCGTTTTGCCGACTCAAAGTGAGTACAATTAAAACTACTCGAATAGGCACCGTTCCGCGTGGAATTTCGCGACGTTTTTAAAAACGAGAAATTCCTATTCGCTCGTTTGGGCGTTTTGCGTTCAACGCCGTTACGTAAAAACCCTTTGCCGTATTCGCCGGTCTTATAAAGCGTCGTTTATTTATATAACGAGGTAAAAACCAAACGCCTCGTCGTATATATATATATATAAACGGGCTTTTTTAATACGTATTTATAAACTAATCGGAGTCTTATTTTGAGCACCCTTTCCGTGTCGTATTCACAGTTCTAAATAACGGCAACATTCGAAAACTATTTAAAAACATATTTATAATACTCGTACGAAATTATAACTGGAGTACACGATAATGTTTTTCAAAAATAAATATTACTATTTAATAGCGACGTACGATGTAAAATAAACACACATAAAAAAGTACTAAATACATAAATACGAAAAATTCAAAGTTTCTTCGGATAAACGTTATTAGTGACGAACAATAATCGCACTACCAGCTCTGTAGGGGAATCGTTAATTCTCATTATCCTGAAATCAAGAATATCACGTTAGGGCCGATTCACCGCATCGGTTGAGTACTTGAGACAGTGTCATTTCAGATCGATACGAGGTGTACCACACGTCGTTATTCAATACATGCGGATTTAACGACGTAAATACTAATTAAAAACATCTTTTAAAAATAAATGAACGCGCGACAAATAATTATAGTGGAATCATTTTCAAATAATATCGAAATATCTACGATATTTTTTAATTAAGTAACAATAATAGTTAGGCGCACTGCGGTTTTTATTGTTTCCGATATAAATTTGTGTTCTCATTCGATAGATTAGGTACGAGCTATAAAAATGTCGAAAAAACCACATTTTATTTACACGTACTATATGCGCGTATTCAACATTATCGGTTAACACGGCATTTTTTCGTTTTTAACATTTTTAAGAATTATTGATGAACACCTAATGTTCGATCGAGTTACATTAGATAAAAGGTAAAGACCCGCGGAAAAGAATTTTATCGTTCGTAAACCGTTACTACTATTATAATGGTCGATACACACTCATTTTTCAATCGGGGAAGTTTACGAATAAAAAGTAACGTACCATTCATTAATCCGTGCATCCGTCGCTTTGATTATTCATAATGTATAATTGTAACGCTTTTAATGTTTTTTTTTACACGCTCTGACTCGTATTTTTTAATAAATCTTATTTGGGACGATTAATTATTTTTAATTATTTCGAGTACTTGTTTAAAACAAGTAACTCGCTTTTTCGTAAATTGTTACGCGAGCGAACAAGAACATAACGCGCATTATAGTACGTTATTTCGGAAAAGTACGTACGAATTATAAATCAATTTCATTATTTCAAATCACAGATGTGATCGTAATAAATCCGTTTAATATCTATATATATATATATACGTTAATCTGTACTATACGCAATCGCGAAGCGAATAATAATATTTCCATCAATTTTCAGACAACGTTTCAACTCGAATGACAATTTACAAAATCGTATTTATATCTCCTACGTGTTTTAATAATGTTTTATATATATATATATATATAGATGCATCTTTATAATAAACATATAAAGGACGAAAACGTCATCTTTTGGTTTGTAATTTCGCGAGTACGAAATCAAAAAGAAAAACCGTTTTTTCTCTCTATAATTGTAATTTATTCGTAATTTTCGCGCGCCGTTTATATTATAAACCGCCGCGATTAGTACGCGCTAATAACAAAACGGTTCCATACGGTCAAAAGATAATTATCTCCATAAAGGTTATGATAATACGCGGTCAATTTGTAACGCGAGGTCGAAATTTAATATTGGGTATAGCGAATACCTACTCTATGTCGTACAAGTATTTTGATTAAAATTCAAACGGGAATTTACATAGCGTTCGTCTAGTTCGATTTCGAATAAGGGGCATTTCCATTCGTATCAAACAAAAACGATAATTATTAATTACCTCGCGTTACGCGCCATGCTTCCGTTTACATTTGACTACAAATATCTCGAACGGGAATTTCGGAACATATTTTCCCGGGTATTCGGCATAACTCGAGCACGAATAGAAACGTACATTTCGCGATATAAAACGAGAAAATTACCGCTAGTCAGCCGTTTACCACGTTGCAGAAAAAGGAAACGATCGAAAACGTAAAATTGTAAATCTTCGTATAATATACTGTTCGTTTGTATTTTTGAGAGTATGTTTTTCCGTCCACGAACCACAAACGACGTAATTCGTTAGTTATCACGTTTTACGTTATATTCTCTTACGTAGGATACGCGTACTCGCGGTACATAAACATACAATATAAACGCGTCATATGGTCCGAAATAAAATATTACGGCCCTTTATCAGGACCGTTCGCATTCAACGAAGTCCGTGTAGTATTAACGATACATAAAATATCGTCGTATAATCCGATTTATTTATTTTTTTTTAGTTATAAATTTAGGTCGGAGATTTTTTCATAACACAGAAAGACAAGGTCCATGAAATTACCGACAGAAACGTTTGTTCGATGAAAAGAAACCCTCCCCGGAACGTATACCAAAAGTGTAACGAGAAGTGCACTTTACTTGTCCGTGTGTATATAAAGACGAATTTATCGTCGTTAAGGTTAGCTACTATATGTATACGTTTCGCGAGTTTTCCGAAGACGATTGTACGAGAGTTATGTGTGGCGAATAAGACGCACGGATCGAGTCGTTTATATATCGCCTAGTGTACACACCTCGGACTCAAAGAGGACCTTGTCAATTATTTTTTGGCACCGTATTGAGAGCTATAAATCAAACGAAAGGCTTAGCGATCTCGTCCCGTTTAAAATGAAACCATGCCAAATCCTTTCCGCGTTTTTTTTTTTGATCTTTTTCGTTTTTTTTTTTTATTGTAGGTAACGTTTTTTTTATTCCACCTTCGTAATCGACTCCCGATAATTTACGCGGCCTTTTAAATAATCCCCGAACAATCGAACGCGATCGCATTAAATCCTACGCACACGCCCGTTTCGACAGACAATTATAAACGTATTACGGGCGGACCAAAAAAACTAATCTAAAAATTTTTTAAATATACGTTAATAATATTATTATTGTAATTATTGAAACATGTTTCGCGATTTATATGGTATAGTGATAAATATATACATATATATAACGTATAACACGTTAATTTTTCGTGAACGGTATGCGTTCCACAGTTTGTATTTAATAGTTTTCGTAATATAGTAATAAAATACAATTAATCGTTTGATAGATTTAACGATAAACGGCGCCGTCAATATATTATCGAAGGGAAATAAATACACGTAACCGGTATATAAATTAACGAAACGTCCGTATGTTTGGCGCGCGGTAAATGGTGTTAATGTCGTTCGATTACGAACATAAATATATAAAAATTCGTTTCCCGTTAAAGTTTAAACCCAAAACGTGCGCGTTACGCGCAATTATGTTGTTCGTGTTTTATCGATCTTCATATTCCGTTCCGTTCGGTTTTCCGTTCATAAATAATTTATTTCGGAAACGTCGTTTATATTATTCGTACACGAAATCGTTTCAACTTCGACTACCGGAGTAACGTACAAATACATATTGTCGTCGGTACGAAGAACTTGTGACGTGCGCCTGTGTACGTTCGTTTGTATTATATAGTATATGTACTACGTACGTCGTGTAAAAATAGTGCCGTAATTATATATCAGATACTCATTTTCGAACCGAATTCCGACTGTCGACTATCATAAATAGTTTAAAATACGCGAGTTATAAACATAAGTTACACCGGTGTAATGTTATAAACGTTATTTTAATTTACCCGTGTTATTATTTGAATGTTTAAACGACGGGCGAATTGAAATGTTTTAGAACACGACATTTTCGCTATGTAAGAGATATATGTACAACGATAATAATAACAAAATAAAAATTTGGGCGTAATTGAATTTAAAATCGGACTCGAATTCTTGAATCGTCGGGGTATGAACCTATCGGACGTCTTAATAATTTTTAACTCTTCTTTTATGTCTGCGAATAAAACTTTCATTCGTGTCCGATCTCCGGGGAGCGCGTCGTAATATTAATAATATTCCTATATAGTACTAACGTTCAATTGTTCGAAGATATTGACGGGAGAAATTCGATTTTTAATTTTAACATTATTTCGTTTAACGAAATAATTTTTTTATTTACCTGACGATAACTATATTGTTTGTCCTTCGATACGTTTTATAAATAATAAGATAACTTAATGTATAATTTCGGCCAACGAATAAAACGGAACGTTTTCTTTAAACGAACTATCAAAATCCCATTGTATAACACCGAATATAGGAACATAGTTCCCAGAAAAAACGTACTTGTTAAAATAAAACGAACTCTTTTATAGTACAGGAGTTTTGATATTTTATTTCGAAAATCGCTCCAAATAATTCGTATTCGCCAAAAATAAGAACGTTTCTTTTTTCGCCGAACCAGATTTCATATTATTTTACCGAAATTAAATCGATTTTCATATTTCTGGCCTAAGCCAAACAAGTAATGTCGTTGCAAACGCGAAATTCGCTTCAACCGGTTCAGTGTTTTAGTGGCGGTAGGAACGAGCGATTGTTCTGCTGGACGAAATATTGACAATATTGTAGCCCAATAGATTGAAACGTTTATCAGTTATATTCGATAAACTGTTTATTTGAACAATTGCGTTTTTAACCGCGGAAAGCCTTTAGCCTGTTAAATGGAACGAAGCGAACAGTGTTTTAGTTATACAATGCCGTGTTTTTGGTCTATGAACATTATGGTGTACAAATTATGATCAAACGATTTTTACATATATTACTTATAAATACACACACACACACACACACACACACTCACACACGTATTTATATACATTTTGTTGGGTTTAATTGTATTATAAAAATTAGGTTTTTTAAACGAATTGTAAGATAATAAATTAAATAAATTTAAGTTTAAGAACTGCGTCCAAATGATGACATGTTAATAAGGTCGTTGGTGTATTAACGGCACACTGTTATTATCCGTTTAAATTGTTAACGATATCCCGCGAGACACGTAAATGTGTCGCTTTTTGTTAGGTGAAATCTACGTATCAATATTGTGCATTCGATTCTTGGTCCGCTTTAGCTTTGATTTTGAAATTACAATTTTGTCGTCGTATATTCGACTTCTTTTAGTTTTATATTGTTTCTTTTACTAGCGGACTCGCGATTTAACTTCGATATGCTTGTTTTAAAATTAAACGCGATATTAAATAATATAATAAATTAAAATAATTAATATTATTTTTATATAGTGTTGATAAAAACATTGCAATATGCGCGTATTAATGTATAAAATATTACTAATTAAAAGAATAACTATGGCGAAACAAACGAGAATGGCGATAAAATACAAATTAAAAATTCGGTACAGTTAGTTTTAAAAAAGTCTTTTGAAACATAACCGTCAAGATATATCGGTGGAACGAATACCAACCTATGTAAAATTTTACAAAACTATAAATGACCAATGTGAACGATAATTATCGAGCTTAACTATAAACTATTTCGGTTAATATGTTTTTGTACAATACGCGGTCTGGATTCAAAAATGCGAACGCGTGCATGTAAAAACTAATTCCTACCAAAGAATCCACGCGTAACGAAACGGCGACATTTTGAATAGGGAGTATTTTCATTTGAGCGAATACATATATATATTTGCATAAAAACGAAATTATCGAATTTACGAATACGTTCCTCGTAATCTCGTATACGACTTTCGAGTTATAGTAACGGGAAATATTTTTATTAAAATTTATAACACCGACGTGTGTCGTTTAATTAATTTATTCGGAAATACGTCGAATTTCGAACGTACGTGGAAAATATTTATCAAAGCCGAATTTTAAACATAACGGAATACGCGGTTTTAATCGCTTATATTAATTTTCTACTTTAAATTCCGCAAAAAACAAAAAATTCAAATTAAACGAATTACGGTTAGGTTGAAATATTTTTAAACATTGTTCGAATATCGTATGATACGCTACGCATTAAATTCCTGATATTGAGGTTCGTAAAGCTGCAAACTGTACGATTTTAAACGTTATATATTTAATTATAGCCAAACGGTTTCGTGATATTAAATTTATTTTAAAATTAGTGAAAATTTTCGAAATTTTTTTTAACCTACGCTAAATTTTAACGTATATAGTTCGGTGAAACTTTCGCGTATAATTCATTCAATAAACTAGTCGATACAATTTGACGATCCCGTGCATCGTATTCGCGACCAGTAGATCATCGCACGTACCGTAGCCGATTGTTTTCTCGTAAAATAACGTTATATCTCACCGCGCGCCGTACAACACGTCGATATCGTCGCGTAAGCTGTTGTGTACCAATTAAAAGCGACGAAAAAAAACGTCGAACGGAGCTTCGTTCCCTATATACCGGTATATCGAGGGGGAACGATCTGCGGAAAACATTCCTGTCGTCGTAGCGTGCCGCGCAATAGCCGTTAGAGGGCAACATTTAACCGAAACTCCGCGCGATATTATACGCATTTTGAAGCCGCGCGAGACGCGATTTCACCGCGTTTGCCCGTTAGACATACACCGACAAACGGTGCGGCGCAGTTGTCTTAAGTGCTATTTCGTTTCCGTTCTTCCGCCCTCGCGGCTTCTTTCCGACACTACACGGCGAAACCGAATATCCTGACGTCGGATACGCGCCGTTCGTCGCGCGTTTAGATTTATACGGCGAACCACTTTGGGTGTCCGTCCATCGCACATGTCCGAAATATTTCGAAACGCTCGCCGATATCGTACGATATATTATTATGCTCGGGAGCGTGTGCGCGCACGTCTTGTACGTATCCTTTTGTCTCGAAACATATTATTAAACGCACGCGCGTGCGCCTTAATAAATATCGTATAGCGTCTACACCCGCGAATCCGTACACAAGATGATTTCTTTATCGTCGAAATAAAAATAATTTTTGGAATTTTTTCCGAACGTCGTACGAGTATTACGTTCTATATTATTTTACTTTTGATCGTTTCAATAAATTCAACTTCTTTTCTTATTTGATTATATCCATTATTGATTTGTTTTGGGAAACCTACGACTATACATTTTTTACGAATAAAATTCGTACACGCCGGCTTTTAAAATCCCGTGTATCATTCGTCAGTAGTAAACGTATAAATCGAACCATTATTTATGGAACGGTAACTTTAAAAAGAATTTGACCGCTTGGTAACGCTTAAATCGGACATTTTTCAGCCAATGCTCCTACTAATCATAGTTAATTACACTACTAATTAATATTTATCGAATGTATCGTCGTAATAAATATAGGAGTATTATCGTTTCCATTATACTACGTAAAAATTGACTCTTGTGACCACACAATTAATTCGTAAACGAATGATTGGAAATAGAAAACGAAAAATTATTCTCGTTTAATTAATTAAATTGTTTCTAAAAAAAAATTAAGGTTATAATAATCGTAAGTTTACATTTGTTGAAAATAGTAGGAGTGGGAGCGTAATTAATGGAAATGGTGGATAAATCGTTTGCGACAAATTAAACGACGAAATATAAAACGTCGAAAAAAAATGCGTTTAAAATATCGTCAGATAATCTCTAGTTCATTATGAAAAAGCAACTGTACATAATTGTTATCGAGTACCGCTCAATTTTCCAGTCGGTTTTTAAATTCTTTTAAATCGCCCACGAAAACATGTCCGCGTATAAAACGAATGTTTTTTTGTATTGTCTACGAACGCGTAATATTCCGAATCATTTTACCTGATTCTTATTATTTTATCGGACGCGTTTTACGATTTTTCCAGTAGTTGTCGCGAGCAAAAACCATCCGACAATTCCAAAAAGACGTCGTTGAACCAATCGACACCGCTCGATTTTTAACGAAATCGGATCTTCTTTTGTAATTGCAAAAATAATAACGCCATCCGATATTTTCGACAGTAATTGTATTATTACTGAAATATTTGTAAATGGAGAAAATAGTATTTTAAAAGATTTACTATGTAAATATTACGTTTGAAAGTTGACGGCATTTTCGTTTTTAAAAATATAAAACGAGATTAATAATGTATTATAATTTTCGTTAAACGTTTGGCATTTAAATTTAATCACGCCGTTATTGTAATAAAATCTCTTCGCGTGATTGAAATTTCAATATCGCGTACTAGATTGACGTTACCATGTCGTAGCGCGTATAAATCTGTAGTTATTATACTAATCGAGGTACATACATTTACGAACTTCGTAAAAATCCCAATGGTAACGTTACGCTCGTCACATTTGTCCATTATAAATATTAAGAAACTACTAGCGTCACTCGGATCTGTTCCTCGAATAAAATGATTCGCCATCGTTGGCGAACTCAAAATAATTATAATAATAATAATACGACTCTAAAATCTTTATCCATAATCAATATCTCTACAGCACCTGAGACCCGATATACTTTTTTCGTTCTTAATTTTATACAATTCCGCTTAATATCCTTATATAATATTTACTACATTTTGTGGACGAAAATACTTCCAGTTGGGTACTTTCTTTTTTTATCGCTTATATAATTTTTGTATCGTATCTCCTACGTATATATATATATATATATGTTTGTTTGTTTTTATAAAATATGCTACGACCCTTATTTTTAATTTCGTATTCTAATAATGTTGATACATAAAATATCGAATATCGATTCGGTAGTTTATTATATTTATAACTGCGTGTCAACTTATATATATATTGTATTTTTAGTCGAATGAATAATTTTGTATAATATGAATTTTCGTATAGCGCTATTTTTCCACTTCTCAAAAAATATATATATTTATGTTGCGTAATAAACTATAACAAATAAAGGTTAACCATTTAAATATGAATTATAAAAGGGTAAAAAATATTTAGTATTCCGACTATATGTAAAAATTAACGTTTATTTTATACAATAATTTAAAGTAGTATACGTTTAAACGAAATACAAAACTGTTTGTTTTTTAACCGAAAATACGATTTTAGCGTGGAAATAGAGACGATCTTCGATAATAACCACGGGGAAAGGAGTATATAGATCAAAATCGTTAACTACCCGTTAACGCTCAATTTAATTTTATCAATAATACATACGCGGTAGCAATATGATATATTAAAAAAGTGTAAAAATTCCCCGGGATTCTGGGTTAGCTACTGCAATCGTTTTCGGGTTTTTTCGTAATTTATATAATTTTTAATAAATAAATTTAAAATTTGAAAAATTCAAAATCCCGACGTATGATTTACCTTCAGTTTCAAGTTTACAATAATAAAATACAACTCCGAGACTCCCTAAAACATCCCATCGAACGTTCCATACGAACCGGATATATCCGCAATAGCCGTTCGTTTATTTTAACTATATAATTAAGAACACTGATTGACACGCTCCTAATGTTATCCTTTGGGCCTTTTCTTGGATTGAACCGGATAAAACTAACTTTTGTGAATATTTAACGCTACACACATTTAAAAATAATTTAAAACTACTATTGAGCCAAACGGTCGATACGCCGCGTTGTCAAATTATTTTTATATCGAAATATATATATATATATATATATAAATAAATTTAAGAGATTTTTCGAGTTTCGGTTTGTTACGTATTTTGTTCGGATCAAATTTTAAGCGCGTAACACTTGAACCCGCCAAAAATCGAAATCATCGGCCGAACCTCTGTCGAAATAAATTACTATCGACGAGTCCAATTGAAATCTAAATTGCGAAAAATCCATACGTGACGTTGAAAACGGGATCGGCACGTTCGAACATTGGCGTCAATATTTGAAATTCGAGACCCCGTAAAATAAAACCGCCCGAAACAAACCGCTGACAATAGATAACCGAAATCGAGATCGGGCCCGAAATATTTTAATTAAGTTCCCCGTCGAGGCCCCGGTGGTATTTAATATACTCCTCGGGCGAACGATAAACAGCTCGAAATCGGTGTTTTGTTGTCGCGTTTTCCTTCTCGCGCGGCCCGTCGTGTGAATTACTATACACGTCAAGTTTCAGGTCACGTAATATCTGATAAGAAAAAATAACCCCGCGGAACGTTCCGGTTCGACCGAAATGTACATCCCGTGTCGGGCCGGCCCGTGGGGGAGAGGGTCCCGTCCGGATCGTTAAAACTAGCGAGACCCGTGCCGCAATCGTAAAACGCGTGTGGCGCAAATGAATTCCCCTGGCCGAGCTTTAGTGGTCGTCGCGGGGCGCGTGTGACCGATAAAATTTACACCTCGGATTGTATAATAACGCGGCCGTTCGGCTTTTTTTGTTTTTGTTTTCATTACAGCCGGACGACGACAAGGAAGCCGAAGTTTCCGAAGACCTAATTAACGGTTACACGGACCGGCCGCCCGCTCCGCCACCACCGCCGCCGTCGAATGGTAAAACAATTTTCGTCTTTGTTACTGTCGTTTACATTATTATTATTATTATTATTATTATTATTATTATTATTATTATTATTACCCTATTAATCGTTTCGTTTTTGTGAAAATACTTATTAACGTATCAATCGTGTCGTAGCGGCCATTTTTGAAAGTACTTAGACAATTCGAAATTGGTATCCGACAATACAAATTCAATCGAAATAAAATATCACTTTACGCGTTTATAATAACTACGGATATCGATTATTTTTATCGACGATATATTATTAGCGTTTTTTTTTTTATTAATTTCTTTTCAAGCGCCGTTTATAATTACACACTTTGTCGACTGATTATGTCGATTGCCGCCAGTCATCGACTTTAAACAAGTGTACGTATTTATTGGGCAATAATTATCGACGATCATCCACGTATTGTAAAATTATGTCGCAACGGCTTTATTTACGTACATTTTTTTTAAAAAAAAAGTTTATTTTGCGAATTTAAAATTATTTATGCAATATATGGTTTGGAATAAGCGTAATTTGAATGAGTGATGATCGAACGATGTTAAAAGGGATACGAAGATGTTTAATAATGAACAAATAGTAACGGAATGATAAAAATCGATAATATATTATAGACCATATTATTATAATATTGTCAAAAAACGAATTTTTTCTAGAAAATACACGAAAGGGTTGTGGGGACATAAACTAACGTAGATAGATACAACGTGTAAATTTAATCGAAATTTTCGCGACTATCCGTTCGATTTTAAAATTGAGCCGATGGCAATCAATAAAATATGGTCTTAATTTATGTTTTAAAATATACACTTAATTTTTTCGTATAAACGATTTAAGTCCATTGACATGAACAAACTAAACGTTTTAATTGAAAAAATTATTGGGATAAAGTAATACCGTATTGCGTAGTCGCTGTGTTACATTCTCGATTGCAATTTCGATTTTAAAATCAAATATAATTCGTCGCGGCTATTCGTCCAGAAATAAACGATAGTAAATCAAAATAAAATATCGTTAGCGGGTTTCGTGGTTTTTAAAAATGATATACCAAAACTACTAAGGAATTCCAAGGACGATCTATGTTCAACTTATTTAGAGGCTATACGTGAAACTTTTATTATCGCTTTTATTATCTTAAAAACTGTTTTACGGCAATAAAAACGTCGTTTTGGAATCAATAACACGACCGGCGGCCTAGTTTGGAATCGAAAACATTCTGCAATTAGTTAAAAAGTTCTGGAGCACTCGGTAATTCGTCTAGTTTTAAAAAATTTAACGCCAAATCGTTAAACAAATATCATATAAAAGTGTTTAATGGCCAATAAAGCTCATAAAAAGAAATAGACTTCGGTACAAAACTCAAAAACTAATAAATAATGTACGTTTATATTTCGTTAGTATTCAATTAGTTATTGATATTTATAAGTACATTTATTTCACGGAAAGACGAAAAAGAATCGATAACAATATTCCGCCATCTAACTAGCTAAAAACTTCAGGTTTATTTCGACATACGCTTAGTCAACAATTCAATCAGCCATTGCTTTACTGAAGCGTCCGAAACATTATAATATTATTCGACTAATTAAAACGTTTCTTTCAAATACGTCGATCAATATAAAATTGAGAACAACACTAACGGATAAGCCCGATACATTCCAGCCGTGTGACGAATAATTTGTACAATTATAAAAATCTTGCTCGAAAGAAAAAATTATAATATACGAGCGTAAAAACCGAATACAAATTAAAAATAATTTTACGAGTATATTATTTAGAATTTCGTATACGGTGATTAGATATAAAAGTACGTTTAAATAACAGTACTATAAAATAGTACAAAAGTACGTTTATAACACGCAGAGACCATAATGCATGTAGTTCGATAGATCGGCGTTTTTCATTATTTTTATATTTTAGGTTATACGCAGCGACTTAGATGAAGCATTCTCCACAAACTCGTATCATTTAGTCGCACAGTTGCAAATAAGAAAAGCCGAATCATTTCTCCTAGCGATTCGATCGATAATTAAAAATGTTTTGTCGACTCCAGTAAACGTATTTATAATAATAACACGTTTTTCAAATACGCATTTGTTATTAGACTGATATTTTATCATTATTTAGATTACTTATTTATCATTATTTTAAAATTCTATTTAACGGCTATAGATTAAATCCGTGGAATAATAATTTGAAATAATTACGTATAACATAATAATATCGAAGTTTAAATATTGAAAATTGTACAAGCTCCGAGCTATTTTTATTGAAATTAATGCGAACTATAACGTATTCGATCAAATATGTATATATCTATATACTCTAAAAAAATAAAATTAACTTTATTATTTTCATCGCTGGTAAATAAAATTGTTACAAAAATCGCGCTATTCGTTGAATTATAATACGAGCCGTTGATCGTTAAAACATCTGTTTGTTTTGTAAAACAAAAATGAATCGCGTTCTCCACAATATCCATTCGCCTGTATTCGGAATAATTCGTTACTTGAAATTACATTATGATACCTGAATTACTAGTTTTCAAAACTTAAATTAATTTCGACGGCTCGTTCCGTGTAATCGGCTGATCTTTTGTTACTAACAAAACGATAAATCAAACCCTTATCCCGCTCTACAACTCGATACAATTTTATTGGATTCCGATCGTTTTAAATAAAAAAAACGTATAAAATCGACTAATTCCTTATTTGGAAAGTTATATTCGATTACAAAATATGTTATTCGAAATGTATGTAATCAAATTACTACGATAAATATGAATAATATTATTAATATCGTGTTAAATAACGGACGATTGTCAAATTGATTACATTTAAAGCAAATTCGTGAAAACGTATCTTTTATTTTATCGTAATAGAAATATTATTTAAAAATAAAAATACGTACGTTTATTGTAAATTTAAGCGTTTATATTATGTGATCATGATGAATATTTATGAGTTACATAGCTATCAAGAATCTCGATATTATTCGAAATTAGGATATAGTCGTCGGTCTAACAGATTGATTTACGCCTAACAATATATCAAATCGTTAATGATGTAAACGAAGACATTAACGTCGATGACAATATCTCCGATCGTATTAGGTATTTGACTAAGCAATGCCGTTAATGTTCGGTCGATATCGCGCGTTTCGTAATTATACACGTCCAAGCTCGTAAATTCATTCCATAGATTTATTGGCCGTCGTTTCTTTTATAAGTCTGAAAAAATTACTTTTTCAAAAAACAAAAAACCGTATAGAACGCGTAAAAACGAATAACGCCGAAAATTACTTAAATATATTTATTTTAAAAAGAACGTATCGAATGTTTTCGCTAATTACCTCCCGTCCATACTCGCCGATACCGTTTGATATTTCGCGCGTTCATTTTTCGTTTCTCTATTCCGTTATATTTTATTTTGACCAATAAATCTTCGTAATCTCGTCTATGTTCTAATTTATGTATCACGTTTTAAATGGCAGTTTCGCGTAATATTAAACGTTACAAAAACAATTATTAGAGTTTCGTGTACACAGTAATACAATACTACGTTTTGGATTATATTTTATTTCAGCGGCACGGTAAGCCACGTAAATATTAAATTACAAAATTATTTTTAAATCCTGTGGACTCGCGATGACGTTTACAATATTCGTTTTTAAATAATTACGTTTCAAATATAAACAAATGTGATATCCGCCTACTAGGATCAATTATTATTCGTCCGCTATGTGTTTGACGTAACGGACGATTTTTTTTTTGTCATTTCACGTCGGGCACGTCGATAAAACGTGACACATAATCGCGTTTAGGGAGTCTTACTTTGTTTCATACGGAACCTTGTATATGTAAAATCGTACGTAGTTTAGAATATTCACTCAGAATTATAACATAATTGTTCGTTAAATTTGCATTTAGACATATAACATTTACCACGTTTGAAGTAAAATGAGATTAAATAAATCATATTTCCTACAATTGCGATCGATATATATATAATACGATTCATAAATACGTTAAGCATTTAAACGATATTATCAAACATAATACAAATTATATCGATATATATTAGTATTCGATAATACGAAGATATGTATGTTCAATAAATCGAAATACTGTTAAAATAACTCTCGTTTATTTTATTTTGTAGAAAGAATACAAAAATAATATTATATATATATATATATATATATATATATTGTTGTAATTAATTTTTCTCAATTTCAATATAGGTAAAACATATTTCATTTCAAAATTAAAAAATAACACTCGAGATTGAATAGTAGTTATTCATTTACATCTTGTTTTTCTTCAAAGGTTAATTTTTAAACTAACTGTAAAACTTATAATTAGCATAAACTGTGACAAATTTACATTAATCCGAGTCCCATAATAGTAACTATTACGTCATACAATAATAATTAATAATCTTTTACGTATTTGTTATTCAAATAAATAAAAAATAATGAAAAACGATAATCGATAGTAAATTTTAGTCTAGCAAATAAACTAATTAAAAGCAACTCTTTTATTCGATACTTATTAATTAACTTCGTTTATATATATACTCGTATATAAAAAAGCCTACTGTTACATCAAATTCAAAAATTTAATTTCCTTGTCCACGGTCAAATGTACACAAACATTTCAAAGAAATTGTCCAAACACAAATTATCGTTGGCTAAATAACGATATTTAATTAATTACATTCTCGAATCTTTATAATTAATAATCGAATAATAATAATTATACGGAAAACATATAAATTTATCGCGTTTTATTACAATATTGATTAAATTAATTTTACCACTAGGTCTTTCTGTTTCTACTTTTTATTTGTCCAGTTAGTAATGATTATCAAATACTTCGATAAAGTCCAATCGACAAATCGAAGTCGTGCACAAATGATATTTTAAACCAGGCGCGTCATTTATATTCCCGGAAGGTTCGAAATGTAACAAAGAAAAACGGTTAATAGTTGTAAACCGAGTTTGTTACTTAAATCATATTTCAATCGCGGCGATGTATTATTACTTTCAAATGAAAAAATAAAACAGTCGTACAACGGAAGGCTCAATTCGGGGTTACCGCTGATGCACGCAATTTTTATTATTCGATATTTTTTAAGAATTAACTATAATAAATTATTAATGTAAATCGATAATTTACTATAAATTAACTTTCAGTACCGTTTGTTGGAAATTAATTACAAACGTAATTTTAAATTTACTTAAATTACATTTATCCATGACTGCGGAACATTCTTAACGGTGGTTAAACATAGACGTTAAATTATTTTGGGCATATTCCAATTGTGCGCCTGTTACGATTTAATTATCAGTTTAAACCGAAATAGAATAATTCAGTTTATTCGTCAAACTTTGTTTAAAATGGATTTAAATAAAAAATTGAAAAGAAAAATACGAGGCGAGCGACTCGTTCAACCTAAAAATTGTATTGTAACGTATCCTAATTTTCTTACGAAAACAATGTAAAATAGTATAGAATATATTTTTATACTTTTAAATTGCGTTGTATCTTTTATTACTTACGCTGTTATATAACTAACTCTTTTATGACAAAACTTGATTATATAATTAGGAAACGAATTGTGTGTTTGTATGCATGTACATGTATGTCTATATATATATATATATATATATATGTGTGTGTGTGTGTGTGTGTGTGTGTGTGTGTGTGTGTGTGTGTGTGTGTGTGTGTGTGTGTGTGTGTGTGTGTG
>JAIPRN010002224.1:0-33065 GCA_025469175.1 Geopemphigus sp. TES_GeoC_2020
AATTATATTTTTAAATAGCTAAATAATTAATAACACAATAAAATAGCCATTTTTGTATTATAGTTAGGTAAATTATGTAATCATTTAAATTGTAAATGAAAACAAAACACAATTTGCAAATAAAAAAAAAAAAAAAATATATATATATATATAACAGTATAGCATAAAAAAGGTTTTATTTCTTAATATACACATAATCTAATATAAATGAATTCTAAGATCATATCATAAAGAATAAAATATTTAAAATCAAAGAAAATCGCAAATAATGCGAGTTTGTTGCGTTTAATAAAGAAGCTATACAATGATAATTATTTTCGTCAAAAATATTTATATTAATACCATAAACGTTCCAATGTTTAACTTATGTATGTAAAATACTTATTAAAATTTTGAATATTTGGAAGTTATTTGACCCAAAAAGTCACAGTAACTCAACCAAAAAAACTATAAAATACATATATCTAATAGGTAGATAAGTATAGTCAAAATACGATTAGAAAACAAGAAAAGTAGACTTGTGAAAGTCCGTTATTAGGTGTCAAACGAGTTTTATATTAAATTTTTTTAACAAAGAATCTGAAATAAACATGTTACGAAACGATTCTAATTCCAATAAAATTTTCGTTTTACTGTAGCGTGACATTTTAACGTTCGTGAAGAATTATTCGTTCCGAATTTCGAGATATTATAGATAAAAGTGCCTACAGATATACTATCAAATAATTAAGCAAAAATTATTAATTCCAAGCACTTTGATATTTAACGTAATTTAACGCCTATTTTACTTTTTATTAATGTACACGACGTATTACATATTAGAATAATCAGCGTATTTGATAAGATAATTGATAACTTTAAACTACACGGATCATGTGAAACAAAAATTCTTTCGGTCAATTTCAAACACAACAAGAAATTTAGTAATATTATATAATCAACTAATATTCAATTTTCTGGTTTTTATAATCAAAATGTTTTCCCTACCCGTTATATTAAATTATGTAACGTAAATTATAAATCTGTATTCGAAAAGAACGAAATACCGTGAACAATAAACGTTTTAAACATTTTTAGTTTTCGTTTATCCAAGTTTAAAATGACGTTTCCAGTTTTCCATTAACGTTAAATGTGTGTACCTACCCTCGATATTCGTCGCGCCAAGATTCCGAGGGTAACTTAATTGTTTTTTTAACAAAACTATAAACAATCGTAATTGCGGTCCGTGTTAACGGATAAACGGATTTATTCAAAATATGTAAAACGATATTGTTTACAATAGGTGATTTCGTTATCGCGAAAAAGGTCAACGACGAAAATTAAACGAGCAAAGGTGAATACTACAGTTACGTCGACATAACAATATCCGATCGATTTAGAGCGTGATCGTTGATACGGGAGGGAGAACATTTGATTTAAACGCTTAAATCTAATTATCCGAAGGATTCGTCGGCGGGTGACTAATGAAATAACGTCGCGTCTTACCTAGGTCGTCCATTTTTTACGTAGCCAGTGTGTGTGTGTGTACGTGTATGTGTCCACTGCAAAAACGATCGGTGAAGTCCGCCGGCGGGTCGCGCGACGTTCACGTCATTCGTTCGACGACGGAAGAAGAACGTGCACCGACGCACGAACCGATCGGACGCGACAAATACGTGGGCAATTAAATCGAAAACGAGGAAATCCGGATAGACGGACGTCCGTCACATCGTAGCGCGTATATACGCGGGCGAAAACATTTCCTTTTTCTTTTTATCGTGGTCGATGTTTACGTACGACGTTATCGGTTCAACCACACGCGTGTTATCAGGTTCGCGGAAAAGCGACGTTGCCGGTCGACGGACGGTGCGTCGCCGCAGCCGCAAAAACGGCGTTTCACCGACGTTATCGGTTACGATAACGCCCACGCGTCATCACGTTCGTGCATACGCGCGCACGCACCGATCAGCGCCGAAGTCCCGCGGACGATCCGTAACCGCGCGCTTGTGTAATCCACCGTCACTCTCGGGACACGACGAAGCGCGTACATTCAACAGGCTATTTTTATATCCGGCGCGCGCACGCACCGTTGTTCATTATCGTTCCGTAGTCGAATTTTCCATTTTTTTTTTCGAGCGCGCCACACATACATACACACACACACGCCCGCGCGCACCATCTTCGGCCACCGGACGAACAACGACGACGATGCGGTCCGTTCTGTTGTTCCCGCGACGCGCCAACATCGCCGCCGCTACCACCGCCGCCACAGCCGCTGTCGACCGCGTCCTCCTCTGCCTTTCGGTTCGTTCACGGATATAAATATAATCGCGGCGGCAAAATCCCATCGAAGAGAAGCAACGTAACTAGTTACGGAAATCGCCCGTCTTCCCGGGCATACATGGACACGGCTGACGACAGTGGTTACGGTACGAAAGACGACACTACCGTGTACAAGTGAGTACAACTCGCACGGGCCATTACGGTAAACGATCACGTTCTCAGCCGTTTCATTATCGATCGAACCCGTATGATTGAATTCGTAATAACCCGTACAGTCGCACACTCGCACACACAAGTATTTCGCCCCTATAATCCCCGCTATCCGCCATCATAACGTCCCTCACGTAAATTGTCGTTATTGAAACGCCGCTGTACGTGACACCCGATTTAGTTGTTCGAGATCCATCATGCCGGGTGTTTGTTATGAGCCGAATTACTTCGAGACCACCGTGGAACCGTTGTTGGTGGCTGGCCGCGAGGGTGACCTTTGCGAATGGCTTAAAAAGAACGGCCTGTTGGCCAGCGAACAGAAGTGCCCCAACATGGAGTGCTTGACCACGGAGAAAATGCAGTGGCATCGAGCTCGCGTTGTTGACAAGTTCAATTGGGTTTGTTCGGAATGTAAGAAAAAGTTGCCAGCTCGCCACGCGTCATTCTTCGCTGATTTCAAATGCGAATTGTCGTACGCTCTCAAAGTCATGGACAGTATGCATTTTTGTGTTTTCTCTCGACATCGGTAGGTCCACTCTTTATGTGAATGTGGCTTGTTACAGGTTGGTGTAGGAACTTGCCACTCAGTGACATCGGTGGTGAAGGCAGAACGAAAGTGAACGTAGCCAAACGCATTTATAACGGATGTGCTCAAGTAGCTGAGTGGCAGTTGAAAAAATCCGTCGGCGATTTCAAACTAGGTGGCACCGACATCGTAGTCATTGTAGATGTGTTCCCAGATGGCAACATGAGCTTAGAAGTACCGACTACGTCACACAATAACAACTTTTCCAGACGTGTGCTGTGCATTGCTGACACTGATCATGTTCCTGTCCGTGTGTGGGCTAGCCTTTTGGATGGATCGAATAAAGTATAATTACGAACATTTATAGTTAGTGTTGGTTTTGTTATTTATTGATCATTGTTGTGTTTGCTTTAGGAGAACCATAAGATCATTGAAATGGTCAAAAACCACGTAATGCTGGGTTCGACTATTGTAACCAATAAAATGCTGTATCCGTTCTTGCGCAATTTACCCGGATTTTTAGAAGTTATTAGCACAGAGGCGTTGATGAATTTGGATATAAACCAAGATCAAAAGTCATTGAAAAATTTAGGTTAGTTTGTAAAAGGACAATTGCTTTTTACTCTTATATATATATATATATATATTTGATTACATTTTTTTAATTTAGAAACTATATGGGCTACCACGGTAGAAGCTTGTATTCAATTACAAGACATGTCTACAGCGCATGCTGAACAGCATCTCTACGAACTACAGTGGAGACAGATGTATGGATTTATAGCATTTCCTTCCTTAATACAACATATAGTTGAGTATATGGCTTATCATAACCCCATATGCCCACCTTTGCCGAGCATATGGCCTTCGAATTAAATTAATCTATAAGTACAAAATATGTTAGTCTGTCGTTAAATCACCCACCGTTTAAGCATACACGGTAATTATCGTCAATTATTTTTACAAATAATTTTAAGTTTGAAAAAGTTGTTTTATGAACCGTGATCATGTACTAATTGTATAGAAATTAATGCCATTATATATACACGACATTGATAAAATGATTTAAAAACAATTTTGAATCTTTAAAAATTGTTGCAAATACTAAATGTTTTTTTGTTAACATACAGAAATATATAACATGAAAGGTAATTCACAGATTGTGAACTAAAATAGCCACTAGTCCAAGTCAATATCTGGTATTTTTTTAACGTTTATTTAAATTAAACTATTTCAGAAAATTGACTTTACTATTTACTTAGTTTCGTAATATTCAATATTAAAATACGGGTCCATTGTATAATAAATGTATACATTGCGATTTAAAATTATACAATCAATTTTGTCATTGTCTTCCCAATTTTTTTAAAAAATGGATTTGATATATATTTGATATAAAGTACAGCAACATTTAAAACAAATTTCCTAATTTTTTTTATGGTCTATTTACTATTAATACTTCTTAAGATACATATTTACTTTTTTTTAATTTGAACGTTTTAAAAGATGGTTCCTTATACACGATATAAATAAGATTTCAGAGACTGGATTGTTAATTGGCTTTTTTTATTTTATTACATTTAAATAAATTGACGTGAATATATAAAAAAAATTAACTAAAGTTAATTTATTAATATGCCTACATAAGCAATATTAAAATTAAATTGTTTCACAAACGTATACAAATGTTAAAATATACAGGGTAACACAGCTACAACCAAATCGTAAGATGTTTTTGATATAAAACATTTGATTGAAGCGTATTTGTGATTTTATACCAATGATGTTTTTTCATGTTGATTTAGGACTGTGGAAGTCAGGGTTAAACTTTTAATAGACTTGGATATACTAAGTATACTTATGGTAGATAGTTACTCCAATTATATTTTTACATCATGAAAAAAATATTGTTAAAGTCTGTTATATGATCGTATCTGTACATAATTTCTAGAAATTTAAATCTTAGCCAATTTTTGATTAAAACAATTTTTTAGATAAAATTCGATTAAGTTTATACAATTACTTATTTCGTACATATTAGTAAATTGTTTAAGTTATTTTTTCGTGTTTAACGACTCAAAAATTTGTAAATATATAAACTTATTGATGCGAATAATTATTTAATATTAAATTTAATTTACCAGATCAGTGAATTATTATATTTGATACTCGGATGTTCATTTATTTGTGTGTGATGAATTTGTTCTCAAATTTTTCATATAGCTTTATTGGAAATGAAAAAGTGAGTTTAATAATTATTTTCAATGTACCTGGACAATGTTTTACATTTTTGAACTTGTACAGTTAGCAGCAGAATAATTGTTTAAATTTATCCATTTAGAAAATGGTAAAAATGGAAATATTTTATTGCTAAGTCGTTTTACATATTAAACCATTAAATATGTCTTAGAGATTTTATTATTCTATAATTGTTTTGTTATTATTTGTGACAATAGAATTTACATTATTATGTGCCTTTTTAGTTGTTACCTATTATATATTTTTTAAAGCTCAAAATACTCAAATTGTATAATTTCTGTACGTGTAAAATTAAATGCATTATGTGTAAATTAAAAAGCATAATATATTGCCCTTGCCCATACCTGCTCAATAATATAAATTATATTAAGACGTTTTATGAGATAAACTCGTCGCTTTGAATATTATTTTACCTTAAAATTTTAGATTTAGTTTTAATATTATACTTGCCATTATACATGAATAAGCCATAAAATGATTTCCCAAGTATTTTAATAATTTCATATTTTTACATTTTTACCCTTTTCTCTTTTAATATTTTGAGACAATGGTTTTCATTTTTCATCATTGTTTTAGCAGTGACACTTACTCAACATTGAAATTATTATTTTAAAACAAATGATAATAGTATATTGCAAATTTTTTATTTTTATTCAAAAACTTCAGTTAACTTTCTTATTATTAATTATGTTGTAGCTCGTTCCTAGCAATTTCAATTTGAAATGTTCTTTTCCATTTTTTTTTTTTTTATATAAGTGTAATATTTATATTTTACTTTTTCATTATATTTGTTAAACAAATGTGCTATTTTTAATTTCAATAATGAATTTTTATCAAAATAACATTATTAGACATTTTTTGAGACTTAATTATGTTAGTTTTTTTTTTAAGAATTTTCATCACTTGCTGTGTTAATATATATGTAACTAAATAATCCATTTTTGTTTAAATTTTAAACTCTCTGTCTTCCTCATATAAGTTGCTTACGTACACGATATTGTATATTTTTATTATATTAAATTATGTTTATAAATGATTCAATTTTAATGTTTGACTGTTAAATTTAATAAGCGACAAATATGTAATAATTTTTAAGTTTCATCAATATGTGAAATATTTTAATTGAATGTTTGAAATGTTTTAATGAACATTTACGTTATACAAGTAATATGTTTTGAATTTTTTTTGGAAGTAATAAAGTAAAATCTTTATTAAAATTATTTTATTCTATATTCCTGTTTTTGATGTTATGAACTTGGGGCAGAAATATTAGGGCATCATAGCAATGTAGCCATTTCTGAGGAGAAAGAGTTGAAGACGAGAAAGGGGATAATGTGGCAGCGATAGAACCTAAAATTGGAAGAGATTGTGGAACATATCGTCAGCTGGTAGAGAAAGAAACAAAGAGAAAATGGAGTTATGAGGATTGGAAACGTGTTTTAATAGAAATTTTCCGGCGAGTTGCCTAAAACGGATTTCGATGGGAGGGCATACGCATTCCACTTCTAAATACATGTTAGGCATGGAATGTAGAGCGCCTATGACAATGCATAGGCAAGAAGTTAGTCTGGAATTTAACATTTTACGGTAGGTGTAAGAAGCAGAGAAATAAAAGAGAACCGTAGTCTACTTTTGATTGAATAATTAATTTATAAATAAGAAGAGAATATGGGTAAACCTCCCCACTATGTTCCTGCTATCGTTCTAAGTAAGTTTTCCGTGTTAATCATGTTATTTCGAAGTTTTAGCGATTATCTAATTGGTTACGAATCGGAAAAACAGCACCCCAAATCTGTCACGTTGTTAAACTCTTCGAGAAGAATATATATATATATATATATATATGTTTCAGTAAACAACTTTCGAGTTGATACGAACAACTTCTACGCTAGAGAAATTTCCGACAATTTTCGTTTCCTACGTAACGGTGATTACACCGGGGTACCGAAAAAAGCAAACGTTATAACCACCCGTAAGCGGTTGTCGGGCGTATTTGTTCCGGACAACGGCCGAAGGAAATGTTAAAAAACCCCGTCGATAATCTCGAATTCGAACCCAGCGTCGCCATAATTCACCAGTTATCGTGGCCCGCACGTTGGTCGACGTTCACGTTTTTGTCATATTTCCCAACGAACGGAAATCGGTCCGACGTTATCAGAATCCGTTGATAACGTTTGGCGTATGGAAAACGTGAGTGAATGTCCGCGAGTCGTGCGTGTTTCGGAATCGTTTGTCGCGCGTAACTACATTTGCCGTCGCGAAACCCCTGTCGCCCACATTTATGATCGCGAACGCCGTTTTTCGTCGTTCGAACAGCAAAATTAACCGTTTCGCTTTAGTCAAAGGTAAATATCACGTCGTATTTGTCGCTCCGAAAACTGTCCCGTTTGTCGTTCGTAACTGTGCCCGACCGCGTAACGGTATTCCCGTCGTTCACAACACACGGGCCCTGTACGCCGGTGTTCTGTGACTGTAGCTCGTTCCGTCGCCGGGCATCGTCGAGACGAGGCGTTTCGTTTTGTCGACAAAGTCGTACCTTTCATACACCAAAACGTCGCGTTTCCCATTACGATACTTAACGCGTTTCGTCGTTTCCGCCAAAATGTTATACTTCTCCTTCGCCCCCGTTTTGTGATCACGTAGATTTTGGTATTTTATTTTTTCGTTTTTGTTCTCTTCGAACGAATCGTTTTCAATTGCGTATAATAGTGTTCAAACTTGATAGCGGGTACTACGTTTAAATGCAAGTGTGTTGCACCTACCTACGTCATATTTGACATAGACGTACGTAAACGAAAAAACCAGTTTTAACTTAACGACTCATTTATTTGAATCTTAATCGATTATTGCTTATAACTTCTGTTATTGTCTACTCAGTTTTTATTTTAACGGTCGTACTGAATTACAAAATTTTATGTTTTCAATTCTATGTGCAGAAAATTGGTTTCGTTTATAAATGACGGGAAGACTAAAAGCGATTTGTTCGTTGAAAGGCCATTCTGGTATCGTGTGGAATGTGTCGTGGCATCCAAAAGGACTTATGTTGGCTTCGTGTGGTGAAGATAAAACAATCAGATTATGGAATTACAAGGACGGTGATAAGAGTACGTTGAAATGTTTACTGGCTGACGGTCATCAACGCACTGTTCGAGCCATTGCATGGTCATATTGTGGACAGATTTTGGCTTCGGCCAGTTTTGATGCCACTATCGCCATTTGGGACAATAAATCTGGACAATTTGAATGCAACGCAACTCTGGAAGGTCATGAAAATGAGGTTAAAAGTGTAGCATGGTCGAGATCAGGTTCCATGTTAGCAACTTGTAGCCGCGATAAATCTGTATGGGTATGGGAAGTATGGGATGATAATGAATACGAGTGTGCAGCGGTTTTGAATGCACATTCACAAGATGTAAAAAAAGTAACATGGCACCCTCAAGAAGATATATTGGCATCTGCCAGTTATGATAACAATGTTAAATTGTACATGGAAGACCCGGCTGACAAAGATTGGACTTGTGTGGGTACATTAAGTTCCCACACATCGACTGTTTGGAGTTTAGCATTTGATAAGACAGGCGATCGGATTGTAACAGGTAGTGATGATCAGACTTTAAAGATATGGCAAAAGTATTTACCAGGTAAAAATTATTTATCTACGATTTTGTGAAATGTTTAATTACATTTTCTTTGTCGTCGTAGGTAATGCCGAAGGTATTTCCGTCAAAGATGCAAATTTTGTGTATAAATGTGTGTGCACAATCAGTGGATTTCATACAAGACCCATTTATGACGTCGATTGGTGCCATTTAACAGATTTAATTGCCACAGCTTGCGGCGACAATTCTATTAGAATATTTAAAGAAGAAGACTTGTCTGATTGTAACCAACCATCGTTTTCGTGTATCGTACATGTGTGCGAAGCCCATTCACAAGACATTAATTCTGTCCAATGGAATCCTGTGATAAAAGGAGTGCTCGCGTCTTGTAGCGATGATGGATTGGTAAACATTTGGAAAATGGAGTCGTAGTAAAAAACAAAAGACTAAATAAGTTTCGTTTTATTATAATTATTGTTATCGTTTTACAAATTGTATTGTAATATTAAAAAGCGGTGTATATTGTAATATTTTGAGGTTTGTGCGATTATTAAAATATAAGTAAAATGGTCGATTCGTGTCGTTGAATGTTTGTTGTAAAATATTTATGTAGTCTCTCCATCGAAAATCACGTATAATTTGTTTGAACCGAAATATAGTTTTATAATTTTATAATATTTAGATCCTACAAGATCTTTTTGTTTTTCTTAAAAACAAAACTCGTCGATAAATAATGATGAAGATGTCAAAAGTTGATACGTAGTGGCGGTGCGATTTGTTTTTGCCTTTTAATTTTATGGAAAATGTTTCGATCGAACCTATTAAATACTGATAAAAAAAATAAGTCCAACCTTGAGCGATTTTATGAAAAAAACTTAACATTCGTGATTATCTACTCATAACGTGGGTAATCGACGTAGGGATAAAACGAAAAATGATGTTCGTCGTTTCGTAGAAACGATATAACCAAAGGCCACGACAATGCCTGTTTTTTTCGACTAGACGAAAGCGTATATTGAAACGTTTTAGAATTTGTTAGTGAAAACATTGAACGAAATTGTCGACAAAAAAGAAATCGTTAGCGACGCTATCGTTAAATAAAAGTTTCCGAACGAGGGGATGGGAGCTTCGGTGTTTTTTCCAATTAAAAAGGATATCCTCCCCACTTAACACATTCATCCGCTCATCCACCCATGAAACGCAGGAAATCGAAAATGTTCACGATGATCGTCGTATTTTGTTTCATAAAATCGCGTACGGTAGGCGTGCTCGGGAATTTGTCGCGTGGTCATCATACGGCGGACCGAGGCAGACGGCCAGCGGACATTTCGAACATGGCGACTTTACGGGAAGTCGTGTCGACGTTAAAGGAAATGGCGCCGCCATCGTTGGCCGAGTCGTGGGACAACGTCGGTCTGCTGGTGGAACCGTCCGTGGACGTTCAGAGACCGGTCGCTCGCGTTTTGCTCACCAACGATTTGACGGAAGACGTGCAGCAAGAGGCCGAGGATACGGACACCGACCTGATCGTCGCTTACCATCCGCCGCTGTTCAGACCGTTCAAACGTATCACTTTGGACACGTGGAAAGTGAGTTTTAACGCGCGGTCGAATCGTCGTCCGTACGGGTACGAGGGACTTGAAAAACGAAAGCTCGAATACGTGTGGAGGGGGGAAACGACGACCAAGTTCGAGTATTGTATTCTGACAGGAGGTTAGAATCGGAGTGACGAATTGTAAGGAACGAGCGTAAATTAGTAAATAGAAAATCGTAAAATTCCGATCGGAGCGATTCGGGTTTGCGGATGACGCGATTCGTATTTTGTATAGAGCACGGCCGAGCGAATTGCAAAGAAAACGCGTATTCGTATTTTTTACTTCGTTTTTTGTTTTCGCGTGTACCCGCACGCAGGGTCGTATCGTGAGCCGTTGCCTGAGTCGAGGAATCGCCGTTTATTCGCCGCACACTTCGTGGGACACCGTGCACGACGGCCTGACCGATTGGTTGATCGGTTGTTTCGGTGAGTAAAAAATAATGGCGCGGTTACCGGATGGTTATCGTCGTGTTTTACTCGGAATGGACATTTTTCAGACGGCGCGGTTTCGCCGATAACGCCGCAAAACGTTAGTCCGGACTTCGGTTACGTCGCGACGCTTACGTCGGCGGCGCGGCATGACGGCGAACGGATTCTCGCGATGTTCGAGCACGAAACGGGCCCGGAGGCGTACATTGAGAAGGACTACTACAAGTGCGGTAGAACGGCGGGGTCGTTTTTTCTTTCGTTTTCACGCGTCCCTTTGTTCGTTTCTTTTTCGCAGGGTGTTAGACCGCGGCCAAACGCAACTCCAGCTGCTGTGCAACTCGACCGTTCTGTCGTCGCTAAACGAATTCGCCGCGTCGCGCGACCTGCGCTTGCACGTGAACAAAAACGAGTCGGTCCGTACACGTTTTCCGTTTTATTTTTTCGCTCTCTCTCTCTCTCTGTGCTCCTCTTCCCCCACCCAAAATTGGGGTAAGAGGGCGGTGGCGTACGCGTACACTTACCGCGCGCGAATTTTTCCAGTTGCCTCGTTCGCGTTCCACGGCCGGCAGCGGTCGGTATTGTCGGTTCAATAACGCGACGACCATCCGCGATGTCGTTCGAACGGTCAAGGGCCATTTGGGCGTCGACAACCTAATGATCGCGTTAGCCAGAGGATCGACAATGGGTAAAAAATTGTCCACGGTTATTTCGTACGGTCGTGAAATTATACGCGCATAAATCCGGGAGGTGTCGTCGTTTTATTATACATAATTTCGCCGAAAAATAATCGGAAGAAACTCGAATACCGAAGTGCCGCGCGTCAGATTGTGGGGCGGCCGGTTGGCCGTGGGCTTCCAAATTATCCACGGCGTCCCGTCGTGAACGTAATTTTAGGCCTTTACAACATTTTGGTGTCCCTACCTATCCCTCAAAATGTAAACCTAGTTCTCACGGTAACAAAGTGTTTCTTACCCGTAGTATTTTTTTGTTTTACGTATTTTACGATAATACGTGACGCTTTAACGACGGAAACGATTATATTTCGAGAAAACCCCCGGCGCGATGTATTCGTCGAAACCAATATTCCCGATCAGAACGATCGGTGCAAAATGATCAAACGAAAAACATTCGTAAAACTCGAAAATTAATAAACTTTTATCGTTTTGCGAGATACAGCCCTTTCGCTTTGCCCGCCTAAATCCGGTTTTGATAAGTGGCGGCGGAGTTTACGCTCGTGTACACTTAGAACTTAGATATTCGCGACGATTTAATCGTTACGTTTAACGAACTCGATGGGTGGGCGATAACGAATTTACCTCTAACGAAATGTAAACCGTTGTTTCGCTTATTTCTACCGGCGACGATATTTGTCTACGGTCAGTTTCCTGTATTTGAAACATATTATTTCGACGAAATACAAAGGCGTTTCGAAATATCGTAATAAAACGACTTTGTATCGGGTAGCGGAAAGTGTTTTTTTTTTTTTATAAAATATAAATAAATAATAAAATATTTTTTGCTCGAACATTTCACCGCAACAACACCGCCGCCAATAGACGATTTTCGAATAAAATACGTTCGAAAACCGCGGGCGACTTTTTCGATATCGAAACGTACGGGCCCTGAAGCGTAGGATTGGTTTTTTATTTCGTTCTATCCATTTCGCAGACTCGACGATCAATTCGGCGGCGGCCGTGGCCGGTTCCGGGCCGTTGTCGTTGCTGCGCGAAGCCAAAGTCGACTTGTACCTGACCGGCGAGATGTCTCATCACGATCTGTTGGACGCCGTGCACGACCGCGTAACGGTCGTGCTGGCCAACCACAGCAACACGGAGCGCAATTACCTGAAGGTGTTTGCCGGCAGATTGCTCGAGAAAATGCCTCGGCTGAACGTTCGCGTGTCCGAAGCGGACAGGGATCCGTTAACGTTCGTTTAGTGTCGTAAGTTATACGTGAACTCTGTTTTCCCGTCACTAACGGAAAGGAAATTCGCGTCTTGTAAGCCCGCGGCGACGTTGCTGTGTTCACATGTCGTCGTGCCTGTTGTCGCGAAAAACCGATTCGGAAACAATAATAATAATACTAATCGTCGTATCGTGTTTTACGTATCTCCTATTCCTCTACGTGTATTATTCAAAGAAGGCGCGCTTTTGTTTGATCGTAAGGAGGATCCTAAAAGAAAACTCGCCCGGGGAGCTGTATAAATAGCCGATTATATTTTCGACTTTTTTGTACGTCATACGTTGGACGGGAAAAAATAACAACCCTCTAATCGCGGATGCCGTGCTTCAAACGAATCGTTTCGACGGTAATACGATTGTTTTTCCGTATACTTGGAAATAAGTTTCCATAGTTACGGTTATATACGTAAGTATGTGTGTGTGTATGTAGTATTTAAGCCATGACCCAGTCAGTCGACGTAGTAGAATAAATATTTTATTCAAAAATTATAGGGATAAATTAATAATAATAATAAAAAAAAACAGGACGGTGTAAGTATAGCTCGTACCTTTAACCGGCAATAGGTGAGTATCGGAAATATTAAAGTTAAAATTCGGTAATAAATAGTGGGTTCGATTAGACGGATATTAAATCGGTATTCGAAGCGATTATTTGTGGCCGACCCCAAATAGATGGGAATAAGGCGAGGACAATGATGATGAAGCGATTATTTCGTCCGTGTGTGACGACGACCGACGGATTATCAGGTTGGTGTTCATCGAACTAAAAACAAAAAATAAAAAATAGGTAGGCGTAAAATCGCGTCCAGCGTGATGAATACACACGCGCTGCGTAATAACACCGACGAAGAACGAAATCGTCGCGTATACCTCGGCCAGTATTATAAAGCACACCCTCGGGGGGAGGTTACCGTACGAAACGTTTCAAACGGTAGGTACATTTGTACATTTGAAACACTGTTCGCGACCAGTATAACCATCAAGAAAGATCGGTTTCCGTATTAAAAAGGATAGAAACGTTCTTGGAAATTTATTTCGAGCTGACGTAAGTTTTCATTTCCGTCGCGGTTCGTGTTGCGAAAATTGTACAATAACGGTTAGTCTGGTTCCGTCCGAATGCAAATTGTGTATCGGGAGCGCTCCATCTTAAAAAAACAATTTTCCGGGCGAACCTTCGATCGTAACAAATAAGTGTTAATTGTATACGAACTACGTTAATGTCGCTGTTAATAATTAGGAAGTAATGGTCCGAAAGTTAACACCCAAAACGGGCGATTCGTGTGAATAAAAACAACCAGCGAAGCCACGTTAATCGTGTATATATATATATTATGTCCATTTAAAGTAAATAAAAAATATATTCGTGAGCGAAATCGCGCGTGTACATATCGGTGGTACGCGTAAAGTGTATAATAATTCGTCGGCGTTCAATCGCGAACATAATTTTCAAATACGGGGGATACAGTTTAAGTGGTCGACCGACCACCGGCGAATAATTACAATACGCGTTCGAATTATTATTTGTCTAAACGACGGCCGAAAAATTCGAGACTCGCTTAAAACGTATTTAGAAACAAAGTACGAACAATATGGTGCATTTTAAAACGACTACGATTATTGAGGAACGCCGCGGTACACAAATATATAAATAAAAGACTGAAACAAATATTAATCGTGACTTAAAACAACGCGTTTAGATACAGTAGACGTATCTAAGTGGAATATAATATATAAAATATACGAGCGAAATATAATTGTTTAGCGGTTAGCGCACTATTATTATAGCGGTTTTGTAGCCGATTAACAACTATTAACTCGCGCTAAATTTATACGATAACAATGTGTATGTAGTAGTTTAGTATGGTCGCTGTGTTCTGAAAAAACCGAAAAAATAAAACGTATTAGTGTACGGTCCGAAAACGAAAACACGTAATGTGTGTTATACTCGAATTCGTTCGGAAAAGTGTTAAGGTCATACGCTACTTTAAAATGATTGTCAATACGCGTTATGTACGAATAAAAAGTCCGGAGTTGCGCTAAGTAAGATCGGTTACTTATTTATCGTATCGCGTACGTTTTTATTTCTTTGTTTCGTACGAATTGAACGTACACGCGAATCTAAGTTATTATTTCGTTCGATCGTAGAACGACGTAAATTAATCGCGCGAAATGTGCGACAACGACGAAATCGTACAATTTTACGGCGAGAATAGTAACAGAACGAAGCGGTTCATAATAATTGTGATATAATCGAAAAATCATCGAACGCGATTTATATTAACGTGTTTTCCGAAAATTTGATTGTTTCGTAATATTGTCGCTCGATTCGTTTTTTATTATGACGATAATATGAGTAAAACGCTGGACCCGTTGTAAATTAAGTAATAGTTAACGAGATTTTAAAAACATTTTTTTCGGTACAATTCCGGACTTTTTAATAGTAAAACTACATGTACGTGTAAATATGCGTGTTAATATTGTGTTACGGGCAATATACAAAATATAAACAAACAATGATGCAACTATCAATTTAGTCGTTGTTGTTCCAACTATCGTGGAACAATTACGCGAACGACGTGTTTTTAATTAACGGTATAATAATTATACGTTACGAAATTCGACGGAATCCAAGTACGTTGTCGTATTTTTCTTTTTAAAACGTAAAACGATTCGTCAAAATTGCGTGTACGAGTGAAATTCGCGTGAAATAATTATCGGAAGGTCGACATTTCGGAATAATAATTATAATAGCGGTTCGATTCGTGCCACTCGTTTAACTAAATTTCGATCGTAATTAAATAATTACGATTCGGACGGAAATTAAGTTAAAAGTATTATTTATTAACCAAATAGTACCGAAGTTTAAAATCGATTGATTATAAATACTATAGATTGCAGCTCGTTGATCGGTTGTCAACCGGTATCTTAAAATGAAACTTTCGATAGATGACGATTGTTGTGAACATTTACGGTCGCTATTCACGTACGAATATCGTTCTAATATACACAATAGTCTTAAACACCGAAATCTTATTCCAATTTTGGTGTCGAAAACCGAGAAGAAAAACAACGTGAGACGTTAATTTCGGGTTGAATTACCCGAGAAATCGTTTGGGAATGATTTTGTCGTCACTCGATAACTACAAGGTTTAGGGTATGTAGGCCGTATAGGGTTACAATTTGTAAATGGCCAAAATGAATTCGTTCGCCGACCGTCCCGAGATTGTACGCGCGCTATAAAAGCATAAGAAAAGCAATCTATAGTGTTTATCCGGTACTGCCGCTATTATGTTTAAAAAAAACCCTCCGATATTTATTGAGAAACGTACGATATTTTCGTATTGTTCGTTAGAATTTCGACTTGTCGTGTCACAAAAACGTAACGTTTAAAACGTTTCGGACGAATAAAAGAACGCGCGTTCGATAGACGACGCGAAAATAACCGCCACCGTGTTGTTACATTATTACTAGACCACAATCCACGCGTGACGCATGCGTTTTATTTCGTGGCACATCCGCAATCACTCCGATTAGAATAAAAAAATTCTTCGAAACAATGTACGTACGTATTATAACGTTCGATCGACCGAGATTATCCTTACTGGAAATAAGTATATAAATATACCCCCGTCGATAATGTATTTGTGTGTGTGTGTTTGTGTTTGGGTGTGTACACGGAGGACCTGCGTGAGAAGCGTTTTTTTCTACGCGATAGTGCAGCAACCTAACTTACAGCCGAACAGTCCCTTGGCCTTGGAAAACATGCTCTTGGCCGGATCTCCGAGGGCTTCGCGCTTCTCATTTATCAGCTCATCGGCTTCCTTTAGTTTCTCGTCCACCGCAGAGCTCACCTGTGCGCGACGTAAAACAGACCAAAGGGAACACGTCGATTAAGTTATATTGTCAAAAGTGGCGAACAACCGTCGCTACGGCGTGAACATCACGCGGCTAGAGTGCGGTCGGTCACGGAAGTCGGGCGCATTTTTCGAACGGATTAGACTCGACGGCGAAGATCCCGTGGAAAAAACGACCGTTCGAAAACGGTAGGTTTACGCGATCGAAAAATTAAGGTTAACGCTTTCCGATTAGCGGACACCGCGATTAGGTTAGACGTCCGAGTAATCCGTGGGTTCGGATACGACGCTTTTGTTCGGGGCGGACGACACGCGCTAATTTAAACCCGAGTTTCCGTTTCGTGTTCTGTCGATATTTCCTACGTACGTAAATTGCCGGCGTCCGCCGCCCACACTGTTGTAACACGGCGACGAAGAAACTAACGTCGCCCGAATGTTTTACGTTCGGTCTAAATAGTTGTTGTCGGCACAAACTACGATTTTTTACCGGTTCCAATCGCGTAATCCGCCGAATCCTTTCTGTCTTTTTCGAATCTTCGCTTGTAGCCAACATAGTCATAGTCCGGAAAAAAAAACTGTCCCCCGATTTCCGTGACGCTAATACCGTATAATATATACGGGCAAAAGGTGACGGGCGCGTGTATCTACAATAAGTTTTAAGTACAAACTACTCGTGGAACACACGATCGGCGGGGTGAAAAAAATGATAGAAAAACCAAAACGTGTACGTCGTTCTTGCATGAAACGCTACGGAACGATTACAAATAAATACTACACACGCACACACTTTATACGTATAGATTTCGTACAGTCTCACCTTGTGTTCGAAATTCATATTTCTATGTATACGTGAACGTTTCCGTTATGTGTATACCGTGGGTGGACGACGCTATATGGGAGAGGGAATACCGAGATCAACGGGTACGCGTGACCAACCGTACCTGTTTGGCGGCGTCGTCGACAAAACCCTTGGCCTTGGAAGACACGTCGTCGACGATCGGGTTGAGCTGTTTCACGCCCTCGGCCAGCGCCGTGTTCACCTGGGCCGACACGTCGCCCGCGATCGGTTGCAATTTCTGCGCCAGTTCCTGCGCCACCGGGCTGATCTTGTCGTGCACCGCCTGGTCCAGGGCCGGTTTTAGTTCGGCCGCCGTTTTGTCCACCAACGACTTGGCCTCGGTCGCCAGTTGGCCGACGGCCGACTGTTGCTGCTGTTGTTCCGGCGCTGCGGGTGCCGCGGGTTCGGGCACGGCGACCGGAGCCTGTCGTTATACTAATTATTCGTCGTACCGAAAACGTGTCGCGGTCGTGCGTGATTTGTAAGCGAAATATTCGGTGGCGGGTCGAACGTAGTCGTGAATTAGTTGGCAATTTTCCGTCCTAACCGCTGTCATTGTCGGATAACGCGTTGTTGACACTTCTTACTAATTACATCGAGCGGCGTAAATTTCGTGAATGTCAATAGTTTCCGCAGCTACGTTATTAATTTTGTCTCGAAAATTATACGTTTAAAACGGAATATACATCCGCGGGGAATTTACGAACGTAAACATTTCTCGTTGTTTCGAATAACGCTTAATTGGATAAAAAGTTGTATACCGAATAAAAAACCCGTTGGAAAAACGATCGCGTCGGGATGTTCGAAAAACACGACGAAATCGCGAGTTCTGTTATTATTTACGCGCAGCTTCGAATCTTGGAAGTATTATTCGAATAGTACTTACACGTACTTGTTTATTGAAACGATTTGGAATTTGCGATAAACGAAATTATAAGTCTATAAACGTCAGAGAAGTATCGACACCTTTCGGATAAATTTAAACACGTTCGTGTTCACATATGTGAATACGCGTAATATCACTTTCTTTAAAAATATAAATTCTAAAAACTTTCGCACAAGTTTGCCGACTGACGTGTAACTTTTAAATCGACCACCGAATATATTTTATAACTAGGTACTTACAGTGAAACTCGTTTAAAACGATTGATATACTTTTTGAATTTAAAAAAGCGATTGTTAACTCTCCCGAGTCAATTGAACAAGAAGGAAGTATATAAAAAAAAATAAATATATTTATACATAGTTTATTAAAAGACGCCACACCCGCGTTTGTTGTCTGTGTCAAATGTGTAGCGTTTTTCGTTAGATGGACGGAGACAAAAATTAGTTTCGAAATGAGTAGTTGAAGGGAAATTTTGAATTAAAATAATATGTATAATATTAATATTAATATTATATATTATTTATTTTATTAATTAAAATTAATTAATTACTTTTTTTATTATTTTTGATTTATTATTATATATATATATATATATATATATATATATATTAATATCCAGTAATATTGGACAAATTTGGCTCTTTGCATTGTACAAGCATATTTCGTTTCATCGTTTACATTATAAATCGAATATATATATATTGCAAAAATGATTCGGGAGAGTTTATCGCTCCTTTCCAAAAAAAATTCCATTTTCGCATTCCATTTTCCATTTTATATTTATGGAAAAAATTTGTATTAGAACAATACGAGCGAATACATTTTATTGTTGTCAAAGGTCTTAGACGGGTTTCACGTGCAACATGTTAATAAATACTAGAAACAATAAAGCGATCCATACACATATACAACACACGTTATCCACACCGAATATTAACAAAGGGGAAAAATCGAAAAAACTATCCGTCTATTTTGTTGCGGCCTGACTACGTACATATTTGCGACGTGGCAAATCTATGATTCAATGATTTTTTAACGCGGGATTATAAACATATATAGTATATATTGTAGCGTTTTAAACAATATAACGTATATAATGTAATTGAAAATGTTCACGCGTTAATCTAGTTTCGAAATGTCCATGAAAAACAAGTACACGTTTACGATTGTTTATGTCATAAAAATTTGACGAATAAAATGTAAAAATTAAACCCCAAGATAATTAATCGGGGTGTTTTGAAAATGAAAATCACTTTTACAGTTACTGGAGTCGAAAACTAACACTATGATTTCGTGTAATCGTGCAGTTTTCGTAATAGAAAAACCAGGTCACCCGACTCCCGCAAAGGTTATAACAATGTTAATGTTGGTCATTTTGAAATAAAGAATTCTTTTTAACGATCGATGGCACACGTTACACGTTGTATTACATATAGCGTATACGTAAAAATTATACAACATCGTCGAAATTCTTTTGAAAACGAGCGGGTTTGTACCCGCAATCGTTTCTATTAATACCAACACTGACGACGGATTTTTTCGAGCTATAAATAACCGCGTAATTTTTCTCCTTGTGCAATATTCGGTGTATTTGTAAAGCGGAGATACGTACTCGATTATTTCATCGTTAAATTTCGAAGCAAAAAAATGATGATTTTTTTTCGATACAAAGGTATAAATTATAATGTTCTAAATTTTTAATAAGACGAGATTTATCTTAATAAGATAAGATTTCGCGTTTGAAATAATCGAGTGATATTTGATATTGTTATTGTATATTTGTATATATATAAGTGTTCAAGCGTTGATTGTATTTTTATTATTTTAGAATTACATTCGGATTATTCCATTACCGCAGTTTACATACAACGTTAATTAAGCGTGCACTAAATATATATACCAGTATGAATTAGCAACATTTTTCGTTATATTATCGTCCGGTTGGTTTGTTTTCAATTTTAACCTTGATCGATTGAAATTTGAAAATACGATAAATATATTTATTAATAGATTATTTTCAACCTGGGACGCAATCCATATAAAATATGTAGAAGTCGCCCGACGTGTTCAATAATAGGTCAAAAGGTCTTCCAGATATTGACCGTAGATGAACTGGTACGATAACTGATAAATAATTAAAACGCATCGATTAAGCGATCAATTTCAGCGAACGATCGAGGAGCATAATTGTATACCACCCATAGCACGCGATTCTACGGACGGTCAGTCACTTAAACGAATTGCCGCGCGACCTCGGAAAGCCGGGAAAATAATTATACGTGGAAAATAAAATAAAAAAACCGTAATGATATATTATTATGTAGTTGGAATATCTAACCTACATTCCGTTTCGATCATACGTCACGATTGCATTGTTTCAACTCAAATTCCAAACATTTTAAAGACGACGGGTAGTTATATAATCGTTATATTATAATACTACTTCTACTACTGCTATTACTACTACTACATTGTACCACCTGTAAGATATTATTTTACATTATGTAGCGAAACGTAAGCGTGTTACGATAATAACAATTTACGTGGCCATTTTCGTGTGTGTATGGAAAATGGCGTTGCGCCAAGACGAAAAGATAATATAGTATATAACGCAAAAATTAGCTTGAATCCAACGAAAATAAAATCATCCCTATACGATGTACGTTTATTTTTGTTTAGTATATCGATTAAATCAAAGAAGCGTACAATTTTCACAAAACTAATCGAATAAACATACATTTTTAGGAACAATATTGCGTTATGCAAATGTACAATTAGAAATCTAACAAAGTAAAAAGTTATAGACGACCGATCTACAAAACAAAGTGCGTGCAATTCAAAGACAACGTGATGTATAAATGTATATCGTCAATGTTACTACTTTTGTTTTATATTTTCTTCGCACAAATAATTATCCGAAATTTGAACGAATTTTTAAAGATTTAGGCATTCGTCGGCTATTTCTTTATAAAATTGTGTAGAGTACAGTGATCCAAAGTTTGAATTTTAAAACTACAAACACGTATCACCTAACGAGCAGAACCGAATTTGTACGAAATCAAAAATATAATATAAAAAAACAAGTAAAAGACGATTTAAAAATATTTTGAAATTAGTCATGTCTGTTCGTCTCGACGTTTTCCCGATACAATTATAATGGATTGTTTTGGATTCCGCAGTAAGCATTTTAATTGTTGTCATAAGTGTCATTTATAGATTCGTCAATTATTAAACACACATGGGCAGAAGCGAAGCATTTCAAATATTTACAGGGAATTATATAATTGTTACATTCGAGTTTTATACTTATAAGACACAAACGAATATGATACAAAAAAAATGTATACACAGAACAGTATGCTTTCGTAATGGCATACAAAACACAATGTCTTACAGGCTTTGGGGTTGTTATGCTTCTAACTGTGTCTCCAATCAGCGAACCCAAATCAAGGCCCGCGTGACTACCACCAGACTATAACAGTATATAATTTAATATTATATATAATCCGTAGTTTACGCGCGTACAATGACAAATATTATTAGAAACGCTTAATAATGAATTAAAATAACGCGTAATATAGAAAGAACACTCGTGTTTGATAATAAATTTACACGATTTTAATCGAATTTTAAGCATTATTCATCCGTACCCATATTTTAAGTAATAACTAAGGTAATCGTAAATAAATAAATCCTAAATACAGGTTAAATTTTATAGTATTTTTTGTCCAGTGTAAAAAATATAATTAAAAACGTGACCAAGTGCGATTTCAAAGCATATTGTTCGATATTTTCGTAATAACTCGTGTACAATTTTTTTAAAATTGTTTTTACTTTATACTGACCTCTATGACTAGTAATATGCGACTAATTGAATTCGTAATACAACCTAATAAACCGCTGTCATCACCACCACCACAATCACCGGTATTTTGTTTAAAATTCTATAAATTCTACATAAGAATTGTAGTAATTACAATAAAAGCTACGGTAAACAATATATAAAATATCAGGCTATTTTTGTAAAATACAAGTGTACAATTTTCAAATGAAATCAATCATGCATCAACAGAAATAATAATAATAATGTGCCAAAAAGTAGTTGACGTTGCGTTTAAGCTCCAAATATTATATATATATAATAACCAGGTTGTTTCCACCATAAGCTCTAGCAATATATACTATGCATGTAACTTCGTCTTATATACCTCCTGTAAGGCACTATCGGCGAGCTTTTCGACTTCTTGGTCGAAACCGTCCACGGCTGCCTTTTTAGCCTCTTCTGCGGCGTTCACAACATTTCCTTCTGTCTCGTTTATTGTTTGGGCTAAGAACTCGCCGGTTTCTTTGACCTGAAGATGTTTATAACCAGCGCGAACGCACGTGATGTTATTAACAACGTGAACTTTATATTACGTCGCGCTAAAATATCGTCCGTATCGAACGATAATTTTGTTATATCGTAAAATAAAACGCGTATCGAAATGATGCTGTTGGCAGTTGATATTGATTTATTACGATTCGTTCGGTTTTATTGTATTTACATAAAAAATTCCGTGCGGGGATATAGAAATCACTGATGATATATGCGTGACATTGAATCGGGCTTATATATATTATTACAAAGGATATTGTTATTACAAACGCGACCACCGTTAGGCAATTCGTCGAGTTTTTATTTTTATCTCGCGCAGAAATGGCAAATTATGTTTACGATTTAAAAGTATATAACGTTTTCTTATTTAATTAAAACATTCGAATATTTATTATGATGGGAAAAATTAACTTTTTTCACATTATAATTATTGATTTTAGCAAAAAAAGTTTTCGACGCACGAAAACTAATTTCGTTACGAAACAAACTAAAATTATTTATAATATTAACCGCATATAAATTTTCACTCTAACACCCTATTTTAATCGCTTAATAATTTTGCTAAAATTAAAATAATAATTTTCGAAATAAATTTAGGATCACGTTCGATAGATATAAACACACAGCACAAAGACGAATCTAAAGTTATTGTTGTTGAAAAAATAAGAATGTCATAAATCAAATAGATACCTATTATTTTAATTACAAATTCAAATTCCATATTTGAAGTAACAAATGTATGTACGATATACTTATTTTACGTTTTAGTTTTTAATTTGAATAGACAATAACAATTTTGTACACAAATAATATTACTAATCGTTTAACAATAATAAGAAATAAAAATAACCGTACGTTTTTTAATATAAATATTATTTTATAGTGTGTATCTATATATTGGACTTGGATCGCATACCTATACTGATTGTCGTAATTAAAAAAAATTTAGTCAATAAAATATAAAAACGAGAAGAAACCTACTCTATATTTATAAAATGATTAAAATATATGAAAATCTTAATCCCAACTTAAAAGGAATTTTAATTACGCTGTTTCAGTGTAATATAAATATATTTATAATAATAATTACGGTAACTTACTTGTTTTTCCAAAAGTGAAGTGGCGGCGTTTTTCTTTTCCTCTACCAATTCTTCGGCCTTTGCCGCGATATTCTTCACAGCTATATGTGAAATAAAATGTGAACGTTAATATTAATTTTAATTGTTTCAACTATGACATATTAATATTAATAAGTAATAATATTTTACTATATATATATGCTAATAATTGTATTCAATAAACCTTATTTATGACGAAATATTAGAATCGATGCTACGTAAAGTCTTGAAATTAGATACTCAGACTTGTGATGACAATCTTAACGGTCAAAAAGATATTATGTTTCATGCGTTCGCAACATAATATATACGTAATATTTTTTATTTACTATAGTGTATAATTCGCTATAGAATTGAGAAACAATACGCGTTTTGATCGGTACGGACCCTTAGAAATTATATACAAGGAAGATTCATCGTCTGTGTGCATTTGTTTGTTTGAAATTACGATTGAGTGCGAAAAACCGGTTTTAAGAAATCGTTACGTAATATTCGCCAAGGAAATGGCAAAATGTTTTTTAAACGACGAACGCGCCCGACGGTTAGGATCTCGAGCACGTTTAAAGCGAATTTCGTATTATTACGTTCTTTCGCCGCGAATATCGGCAAAACGCAATTGCACAAATTCCGGGCACTTGCGAGGACGAATAGAAACAAAAAAAAACATGTAATTTCCTGTCGGAGTAAGTGGTAGATGTGGGCGAGACGGCGCATATTTATATTATATTAGACGCATCGCGGAATTTTAATTCGAAAAGCCTACTCTCGTAAAACGTATATGCGTATGTTAACGACGTGACAAACGTTAGCATTTACGACATGATCGTGATTAAAACATTCTATTTTAGACAAGTGACGTCGAATTCGAATATTAATATACAGTTTTATCGCGAAGCAAATTTTGTTAAATTTAGTGTATATATATACGCGCGTGCGCGAGTATATAAACAAAAATAAAGGATTATTCGTTTTTCACGAGTTTACAAGGACAGTTCGGTGTACGTTCTACGTCGATTTCGCGACGTGACATTGTAGTGGGATACAATTAATACAATAGGATTCGCGTCGTTTCGTTCGAACGGTACGCGGAATTTTTCGATTTATTTTCGAAAAACGACCCGTATGTTTGGACGAAATTTGTTCGACGGAGAGCGATAATTATATACGGGTAGATACGCAGTAATAATATGCACTCACCTCCTCCCAAGTTGAACATATTGGACGCGAATTGCGTAAACTGCCTGCGTATACGAGAGCAAACGTGTATTTTGAAACGACAGATTCCGCTCGACGACGATCCACTCGATAATGTCCGTCCAAATATAACAAACGTCTGGTTAAATAGTCGGGGCCTCCGACGGGTGTTCTCGCGCGACCTTGGTTACGCTTGCGCCGCAGCCGACGCCGTCGTCGCCGCCAAAATACAAAATCGATAAATTGCCGTCTAACGCGCGCACACATAAACCTACACCTACACCGTGCACGCAAACACGAACTGTTTTTCCGTCCGTGTTCGAGAAAAAACAAACCGGGAAAAAAATCCTCTGCCGTCGAAATATGATAATAATTTGCGCCGACGCGACGTGGTAGTATCGTCGTCGTTCGGAGATGCGAGAACGATATCGTCGACAACAGTGGGGCGCGATTTGGTCAATATTTTTGGTGTTGCGTACTTGGCGAAGATGTATGCGGTTTAAATACAACCAGCGTGCGAATTGTTTTTTTTTATATTAGACACGCCTCTGTATAATATACCGTGTAGACTTTAATACAGTTGGATTTATTAAAGTAATACGTAAAATATTGTACACGTATATTATATAAATATATGGAAAAAATGTATTGTACGTACATTTGTAATGAATATACATAAGGTTTAACAAGTGAATAAACATAAACTGACAGTAAAAATTATTTTCAATTTTTTATATATACGTCTTACAGTAAACTTATAGAGTTATATAGATATATAATTGTATGCCACTGATTAATATAGTCTTTAGATTACAAAATATATTTCGGAACGTAATCTTTGTATATTTTAAATATTTAATATACGAAAATATACTACATTTTAAAAAATTAAAAATGTAAACACTGTTTGCGTATTAGTATAAATTATATTTTTGTTGAAAAACTTTGCGGAGAATTAAAGACTGCCATATTATTAGGAATTTAAAAATATTATTTTAATTAGTAACACACAGGTCGTAGCGATTTTTGTGCGTTTATATTGAATAGAAAACACGATAAAGACGTGAACTTTTGATTCGTGAAAAATTCAGCACAAATATCAACACGGAAACATATAAATGCATATTTAATCTAAATAAAATCACAATAAGTTTTTTTATTAAAATTACAATGTCATCGTGTAATGTAAATAAAACTGCAAAACTATGAGCTCAATGAAAACTTTTCCTATGACTATATATTTTACTGTAAATTTATTCGTATTTTAATAATACTCGAAAAAGTATTTTTCTCGGGATTGCTTTACAATTTATTGTATAGTCTTTAAGTGTTATATAATGTTTGTTTATCGTATACATATCAATTTATGACTTACAGAAACTACACATAGATGAAAATAATTACGTATATGAAGGACCTAATTCAAGTAATTCTTAAGTTACAACTATACGAATTCAAATATAATCTATAAATGGGCGGAATGTAAATTCTTCAACTTGCCTTGGGATTCATTTTAAATATTTAACATTCAATAACTCAGACTGCCGCAATGCGACACAAACGACATTTCACCATCGTATTTTGTTATGCGGAACCTCGAAATCACGAAATCACAGATAGAGCAATGTATTCGTTATATATGCATATTAAGAATCAATCGAAGAATATACGAATATCATATTATAATTCACGATTTTTATGAAAGATGGATGGATCGCGATATTATTTTTTGTGCGTACACGTGATATGTATAGTATTGTGTTTTCGTACCGAATACTGAAGTTAATTTGTACAATATATATTACTAGCCCTAATATAAATGTATAAAACTACCGTCACAAAATTCCGAAATATTTTTAAAAGCGACAGACTATAAATTCTTTTCAGCGATCATAAAGAAATATATTCACCTATAAATTGACACCTAGGTATAACATACAACTTGTTATAATTTTTAAAATAAAATTTATGTTATGTATAATATATATAATATATTAAGATTAATTTACAGAAAAGTTCAAAAGTATACTATTAATCGAAAGCCGATAAATCGTTATCGTTTTTTACAATACATAATGTATAGGTATATTTTTATTTATATATAATTTGTCGATTATTTGAAATCCAAAGGTTTATATACTCATTATTTTACCTATTAATATTTTATATTTAATCAATTTATACTTATTTTATCGATGTTTATTATATTTCATATTTTGATATACGGCGAATTATTGTAAAATCAGCACTTAAACGTAATTTTAGCGGAGTAATTAATGTTTTGAAATATATTTTCGTCCTATAAATATTTAACACTGTGATCTATCATTTTATAAATATCGTTTTGTCTTATCTAGCCGTTTTTATAAATAATTGGTATAAAGTTAGTTTTCTTAGACGATTTTATTATAATTTTCGCCTTATAAGGACTTTCAACTTAAATTCACATATGAAACGAGTACGAATAGATGATAACCTAATCGCATGTAGTTATACAACCGTAACAATTAAGGGGTCGTCGCTTAACAGCGCCACAGTTATAATGTGCATATGTGAATTCAGTTTTTTATTTAAAAATCACTCTGACGAATACGCGACGTCCGCATTTGTCCGTTACTCGTTAGTAATAACAGTTAATAAAATTACAAAATATTTTTGTTAGTATTATTATATAACATCGAGTTATAGAATATTATTCGGACTATAGATTTATATATTTAGCTTACCGTACTAATATGAAATTTCTAAACAATTTAAACTCGACTTTTTCTTAAGTGATTTTGTTGACGATAGTATGCGATCAGACGTTTTTGTATCTTTTTGTTTAATTATTTTTCGACAGGTTGTTGTAATATATATATACGAAATTCTATAGTGGTTTATACTAATATATAAATATATATATATATTTCGAATTCGTTTTTTTTTGATCCCTTATGGGAGGAAGGGTATTAAATCGAAAACCCTCCCCGTAGAACGAATAGTATTGGTATATACCTAAGAATAATAATCGACGTTCACCGACAGAGAGTTTAAGAAGCCCGTAAATTGGTAATATAAAAAATATTTATGTACTATTTTGATGTAAAACTATTATAGTTCATTAATTTCTTTACTAATATTGTTGTCGTATTATTTCTAATATATTTATAACTACTGTAAATACGAAATAACAACAATATCATAAATTACGTACATATTATAACATAATAGACATTTTACTTGCTGTGTCAACCCAACAATGTACGGTAAAAATAAATGTATATTATCGTAATCAAATTACGGAACGTTTATTTAAAATTTATTAGAATTTTTATCATTCGACTTTAATCCAATTAACGCAACGCTGATGATATTATTGTTGATTATAGACCATATAATGATAATATATGGAAGCTCATAAATGCTATCTGTAGGAACTAGAATTTTAGTAGTGTGGAAGCTAGAATTCAGAATGCGCTGGTTATACAAAAAGGAATAATTAATATGATTCGTCGTTAAGCTAAATAATTGAAAACAATTCACAACACCAAAATGATCTTAGGAAAAATTTTAAAGATGTAGAGAATAATGTATTATAATATTATTATATCCCCTAAAATCTCTTAACATCCCTCTCAAATATCTTTCCATCTATAATACTTATTCAGAAATAGCTCTTAAAGTTAAAAAATTTAAAATCATTATCAATTGATAATGCATTTACATTGTTGTTTGCGAAATCGGAATATAATGCTGTACGATTCGAACTCATTTTCTTAGTTAGAATGCTTCTTTTTGAAAAATAGTAATTTATTCGTCATGTTATGAAATTGCCTCAGATCTTATGTCAACACTTGTGAAACAATCATCCTTGTAGAAATTATTTGAATAGTTGTTTTAAACTTTGATATTCCTTGTAGTTTGGTAAGAGATCCAGACACGCAACCGTCAAATAACTAGCAGGAATGGTACCGTATGTAACCGCGAATAGTTGATAAACAGATATATTTTCATTTATGTTTGGTTCAGAAAATATCATTTGATAATTGCGATCTCGTTTATTAATAATTATTTGCCAATACATTTTCGTAATGTCCGCAAAAAACGCATACTTAAATGTACGAAAACGTACTGCTACAACGAAAATATCGGGCCAAAATTTGGGACATTTCATCAGTATATCGTTTAGTGATAAATTAGAATTTTACTCGGCTGATTCATAAAATACGACACTTAACTTTGTTGTTTGACTACTTAAATTTAATACAAATATACCGGATAAATAAAAACAACTACGAGTATTTTCAGTTATTAAACTTATGTCAATTATATTTCTGTAACCAACGCATTGTACATGACCCAGATTCTCGTATTCAAACCAAAATTGCTTATATTGATTATAAATAGTTATATTTAACTCTCGCATTAAGCGTCGTTCCAAAGATAAAATATGTTATAATATCATATAATATATGACTATGAAATGTTGTTACATCATAAATTCTTCAGTTTACCGAACATTTCAATTAGATTTTTTATCAATACTTTGCTTTCAATTAGAAATGCTAATAAGCATACATTATAGTCATTAATTTCCGGTGTCTTATCTACGACTATTCTACCTAATTCAACGCCCTGAAAATATAGCGTTGTGCATTTAAACGTGCGTATACGCGTTAATTCCCAATATGTATCCGCCATGCCTATTAATAAATCATTGATCGCTGATACATCCGATCGAGACATCTCTCGTACCTATTCGGCTAGCATAAGATCCTTCAATGAAAAAGACCCTTCTCTGAACATCGTTACCGATAGCCGCTTCTATTTGACTTCGAACGTAGTGGAGTGCTCTCTTGGCAAAAGATGGAGATCATTTTCATGATGACCGAGACGACGTCATGGGACAGATTTGGTACTGGGTGGCCGCACGTCGGTATACCTTCGACAAAGTGGTGGGGCTTCGCGGGTCATAAGCAAATATACGAGCTCAAGTCGGTGCACCATACAATATCGTGGACTGCACGACCGCTAACAAGTAGTCGCTTTTTGACCTTATCACAGAATACACTTAACATGAGTGAGTTTCTGTTGTTGGTACTTGCTGCTCAATGTTTACCATTGTGAACACGCAAAGGATTTGAAACTATAAATATCCGGGAGTTCCCTACAGCATTTGATGTGGCGAATTATGTCTCTCTTATGGAAGCCATCCATTTCACTGAGCAATTCATGTTGTTCGACAGATCAACTTGATCAAACAAAATCGTATTTTCGTTTTATCCATTCGTAAAAATTGCTTTATTTCCTTCAATATCTATACGTGTTCCCTCATCCAAATGAGTATTCTGCTCCAAAGATCATTTGTAGCTGGTTGAATATCAACGTTTGCGAAGCTATAGACACCGGTTTTAGGCTACTGGTAGCAACAGATTATGCTTTAGTTGTCTACGCTCGACACATTGGTTAAGTCGATGTTAGGTCCTATTTTGTCTGGCATTATAACTACATCCGTTTTTTTATACTGACTATTTTTTCTGCGAGTTACATCATGCAAGTAATGTTAGCGATTCAAGTAATGTTTGGGACTATGCGTCTAAAATATTGGGCCCTATTATTTATTATTTATTTACTATTTTATGTATGTCTCAATTATAATATTATATTTGTCTAGTTTATTAACATTTATATACTATTATTCGTCTTTATTATTTTATGAATGATACTGATTATTTTAATTACTCTATGTTATTTATTTGTACTGTAAATGTTTAATCCAAAAAAAATGATTTTATATTTATAACGAAAAAAAAAATGTTCAAGGTAGACAGTGTTCTTTATCTTTTAGTATTGTGGTAAATCCATCCTATACCTATAAAATATATAAGTTATACACTTTTATACAGAAAGAAAACGAAAGATATAATCTATCGCTAAGAAAGAAGAAACTCATACCCAGCTCGTATCTATACGTGTTTAATACTTAGTAAAATAATTTTTAAACAAAGCCACTACAATTGTCATATTGACAATAATTTCAAAATATCTTCACGTAACGTAATACATAAATTATAAAGAGTTATAAATCAAACAAATAGAACCATAAAAATAATCACACGTTTTATTATATTCACAAAAATTAAATGATATAATATTTATCATTTGACTTTAAAAAGTAACACCCTAATTAAAGATACAATTATATATGAAAAGATCAATAAACTGATTTCAATAAATAATTTGTCACAAACTTAATAATTCTAAACTATTTCAAATAAATAATTTAAATACAATAAAATTTCGTAAAACACAATAATAATTATTTTATGCAGTATTTAGTTTTTTAAATGTAAATGGTAAGTAAGCATTTCGTATATTAAGGTATTATCATACTTATATGACATATTGTGTGAAATTTCGAATTATGAATTATTTCCGTCTCCTAAAATAGATATAACATAAAAATATATATAATACTAAGCGGCGTAAGTTCACGGCATCTGACAGTGTTCCAGTTACGAGCAATCAGTAATATTCAATAAGTCGGTACTCCGGAGGACGAGTCCATTTATTCTTCTTTAAAACACTTGCGTTTTTATTTCAACATTTGTCGGTGGATTCGTGGAACGAAGGCACCGACCCAACCTTTTCCTCACGTCTCTGCATAATCTTGTGAACGGGCAGCTTGGTAGGAGAACATCATTCTGTTGGTTTTTACCCTCATTCCTAAGTGATCATCATCGTCATCCTCGCCTTATTCTCATCTATTTGGGTCGGCCACCTTAGTCTTAAACCTCCATTTGCCCCGATCTCCCACATCTTCGACGCACACACCAGCAATCCTCATATCTTCCTCAATCGTGTTTAGCCACTTCTTCTTTGGTCTTCCTCTTCCTCTTCTTCCTTCCACACTCAATTTCATAACTGTTCTTACTGCTTCCGAATCTTCTCTCCTCATAATATGCCCAAACCATCTAAGTCTATTATATTAATGATACGTAATATTTAAATAAACAATGAAAAAAAGGTAAATAAAATTTTACACTATTGGGGACAAATAACATAACTATTATGGCTATTCCATGAATTAAATTTAATAGCATTACTTGAAATTCTTACAACAAATTAGAAAAACTTGTATCTAAATTAATTTTTGGGCGGATATCATTAAGTTAAGATTATATTAGTATATATTAAAATGTGTATGAAATAATCCATCCAGATTGATTAATAGTAACATATAAGAAATAAACTATATATAACAAAATGTATTTAACTGTAACCAATCGTATTGTGAATAGATTTTTAAATTTCTGTAATCCATTCTTATGTTCATAATTGATATAAAATTAAATTTTCTAAATATAAAATCATATACATCAAAATTACTCACTTAGTTCTGTATCACATTGTCACCAAAATAATATTAGAATATTAGCTGTGACATAAACTATATTATAACCATGTCCAAAGTTTACATATTGTTTATACATTTTATTTTTGTCCTTAACATTAAATTGCATAAATATCTGTTATTTTATCAATTAATATCCCTATATTGAAACTAAAATTACGTATTATTTTTTATTATAATATTGAGATTTATGTTTAGTATAAAATTGATTTCCGTTCTAAAGAACTATCATAAATATTAAGGCTTTTCCATAAATTAAATTCAATTGTATTACTTAGAATTTTTACAATAAATTAAAAATATTCCTATACGTAAATGATTTTTTGGGTTGTTATGGACGTCTCCACAACAAAAATTATATAAAGAAAATAAACAACAAATAGCTGAATTAACACACACTATATTTATTAAACATTCACTGCGAAACAGAATTAATTATGTCTAATACTAAATATTACGGAAGGTCTGACCAATGCTCTGACAAACACCACACACTCGATGCTCTGCAAATATCACATTAACTAGATTTTCTGAGACGAAGTTAGATAGAAGCACTATCGAAAG
>JAIPRN010002225.1:0-33055 GCA_025469175.1 Geopemphigus sp. TES_GeoC_2020
GTAATAATAGTAGTGATAACTCTATCAATTAAGTTAAGAAAACAAACTATTTATAGTTATGAGCCAGAAATAGCGGAAACCGAATGTTAAGGGTTAAGTTAAAAGTAGTTAAAGAATGTTAGGTTAAATATATTCAGCGTCTTTTTTTCTTTTTGGGTAATCGCAAGGAGTCGCAGAGACTGCTCCTATTTAATACGGGGGGTATGTTGTAATATGAGTATTAGATACATATGCAATTGTGTGCAAACTATCCTGCGTGACCGTGGGAGTGTCGAGACTCGTGGAATACGCCAAATTAGCGGACACCAACGGCAATACGATCGTAAGGCGAACACGGCCACAACGGGCAGTTAGTTAGTCAAGGAGTGACTGGGAAACACAGCACTCATAATTGTATCGCAGAGCATCTTAGATTTTATTCTTATGTATTCTTATTAATAAATTAATAATCTATTGTTAAATCTGAACATTCTCATTTATTATCTTAATATTTATACCGACGGTACAATCGAAGGCACAACTTTCCCGTAACACTGACATTTTGGTGCCAACGTTACATCAGCAGTTCTGACATAGGATAAGTTCCTGACACTTAAAGGTTATTATATTATTTATTTTTATAAAATAATTAAAATATCTTTGTTTATTTCTGTAGGTTCTTAATCAACGAAAAAAGTAACATTTATATTTGATGATTTTATGAAGGGCATTTAAAATTTGACGAGCTGAGATTCCTATTCCTTCAATTGCTAATTTTATTTCTGATGTGTTGGTGGTCGGATGAAGATTTCTTATGGCGATTTACTATTGCGTTTGATAAATTATATTCATTTAAAATGTGATATCATAAATATTTATGATCGCATTAATTCTTCCTTCTAACCGATCAAAACTATATGGTCTAGAATGACCATTACATTTTTTTTAGACTTTGGCACAATACTTTTGACTCTTTGAGAAAGTCAAGTTATTTGTGTCTTTCTTTTGATATTGCACACTTAAAGGGGTTTAAGTTATATTACGTTCGACTATTTAAACAATCAAAAAGGTTATTTGCAAATTGTATGAATTCAGCTGTATAAATTTCTGTAGAAGATTTAAGTTCCCCTGTTTTTATACATGCTTGAATTGCAGCACTTATGGTATTACTCAATAATTGTAAGGTTAATTTACAACTCATTTCCTGAAAAGATCCTGAATTAATGTGGCTGTCTGTTATTTTAAGAACTCGACTTGTAGTACTTTGTTTATCAATTAAATATGTCTGTTTTATGTCAGAAAATAAAATTTTATTATTTTTAAAATATATATCACTGAATAATAAATTATTTCTTAAATTTTTAAAAAGATGTGGCGTATCAAACAAAGCGAAAACTTTTATATTGTTATTAATAAACCAAGGTTTTTCTTTTGCTAATTTAAGTTTAGTAAATGCAGATCTATTATTTGGTCTTTGAACACATATTACAGCTCTAACAGTCAATTCACAATCCATCAAAGTCTGTATGTGGTTCACAATTAATTCACTTAAAGTAGTGGCTTTCATTGATGTAGCAGAAAAATAATAAGAAACAGGCATTTTCCAGTTAGAATAAATGCCCCGTATAGGCTTGTGTAGCTTCGCAGGGGAGGTAGCGGCTAGGCCGCTAAACAGGGGAAGAAGAATTATTTTGTATTCTTTTTATTTTAATTCGCGCGGATGATGTAAATGGTTGCCCCGTGGCAGGGTATTGTCCTGTCGCCGCGCACCATTCACGTGGTAGTTCTTAAGGATTGTGAATTAGATTCGATGTACGGGAGGCGGGGTAAAACATCGTGGGAATAGCTCGCGTTGCCCGTCTACCCTTAAGGATGATCGTTTTTGTAAGACTTTTGTATTAAATTTTTCAATAAACGATGGTGACTCACTGGTCCGAAGTACTGCCTTCAGGCTTACCGGGCCAGTGAGAGTATTGCCGGTAACGTAATAAAAAAAAGGCTTGTGTAGCTAAAAAATTACCGTTTCTTTTTGAACATAAATCTTCGTACCCTTTTACACAATCTAAATATTTTGAATATTCTAAAAAAATTTTCATTTTCATTTCATAGAAGACTAAAGTACAATATTTTTCTTCATCTGTCATTGAATTAACTTTTAATGTAAGTTGCTTAATATCTACATTAATGCCTGGTTTAAATTTATATGAACTTATCAAACGTCTAATTATTGTTATTCCAGGCAAATTAATTTGTTTATTTCTTAAATACTTATAAGCTGAAGGTGAATTATAGTATAATTTTATAGCAAAATCTTGTTTTTCTTTTGTCCATGATTTTTTCAACAATCTACTTCTTTTAACTTGCATATTAAGGGGAAGGGAGTAAGGTTAATTCGAACAAAAAAGGTATGTTTTTGTGAATTTTTTGTGACGACACTTTAAAAATATCCTTATTAAATCCAATGGTACATTAAAGTAGAATATTGTTTAACATTTTCACGAAGAAATATTAAAAAATACGGCAATGGCAGCCATTATTCGGACGTGTCTCGGAAAAAAGTAGAATTACGATGCCCCACATAAATTGGTGCTGGATCATCTTAAATAAAAAAATCGAAGTTCATTTGTTAGATAATAATTTTCACCAGGTTAAAGCTGGGAGGATTTTTCGAAATTAAAATTTTTCATTATTTTGAAACACTTTAAGTGGAAAAACGCGATTTATCGCAAAAAAAAATCAGTTAATTTGTTGTTGTAAAATAAAATTTTTTAACAAATTTGAAATAACTCTCCAGCGGTATCTCATAAATTATTTACAGAAATAGTGTTCGAAATTTCAAAAGAATTAAAACTGTAGTTTTAAAGGTACCGACTTTAAAAATATGAGTTGTGGGGAAAACGCTTTAAAGTTTTAAACACTAAAAAATCTGCTATAAAACGTTCATAAGTGAATTTTATCAATTTAACTTACACTGAATCATTAATGCCAAGTCCATAAAGGATGTTGCTATCATCCATGATATCTAAAGCACTTTTTTACTCCTGTCTACGACGAATCCTGCCTTCTTTCTTAGTAGAATAAAAATTTACTTTTCCATCACATTTTACAACACTTCACTAGCGTAACAATTGTTGAAAAGACTTATAAAAAATCAATTATTCTATCATGTTTTTCAAGATCCTCCGTCACTTGATCTTCAACAGTCACATTAATTTTTTTAGTTGACGCGCTACTTGTTGAAACGCCTTCGTTTTTACGTTTTTGCGGAGGTATAATTTTTTTAGGTCGATATAATCTCGAACCAGCTGATTGTCTATCAGATCTTTTAATTTTTCTAGGCATTTTTGTAATAATTTAACACAAAACTTAATTGAAACGGAGCTAAAATGATGCGAAAATAGGAACTGCTCGATAGAATATTTACTGCTACACTAAATTTTACACTCTACACTGACATTTTATACAGTAATAAGTACGTTTGAACTTGCATTATAAAAATACTCATAACTTCGTCAATTTTACTTCAATCGACTTGAAATTTCGACAGAATATTTTTGAGATATATATAAAGTTAAAAAATGTTTAAAAAAATGTAAATTTTTATTTTTTAATACTTTACCCCTCCCCTCCTTAATGGACAAATTATTCATAAGCCTAAAATAAATTCTTAATTTTGAATTATAACGGTTTTGGGTTTCAAGTAGGTACAAGTTAGGATGATTTATCTAATTGGCTATCGAAACAAAAACGTTCTCCCAGGATGGAAAATAATTGTTTAAAAAAATCAAATCACTTTGAAACAGACACAATTGCGTTTTTAAATTTAAAACTTTTAAATTTTATAAACGAATAATGAATGCGTAGTATGGTATTTATGGTTTATGTTTTACGCTATTTCTATATATATATTTGCGACAAACATACAATTCACTCTTTCAAAAGCCACAGAATTGTATAATTTTAAATTTGAGCTAAAACAATTGGCAATATTTTATTTACGATAAAATTACTGGAACAATTATTTACTTTTTTTAAAATAGCGAACGGACCTTTCTTCGGATTGCGTTCGACGGCAAAATCGTTAAATATTTTTTAAATTTCGAATCGTCGCGATTGTTTTCTCGAAACGTCGTACTATATCGATTTTTCTAATTCGTCAAAATATTTTTCTATTCGTTTATTTTTCGCGGGTATTGTAATATCGTGCGTGACAAATGAAAACCAAGTGCAATGTAAACTTGACGCTATGTTACCGACGAACGATAATCCGATAGCGGTAGGTTGGCAAATAAAAAGTTAATATAATTTTCACAGTAAACGGTTAAGTTACGACGCTACGAAAGAACCGAGGGATAGTAAATACACAAATGAAAATATTCGACGACTGACAACAAACCGTTTACAATTAGAAAAACGAATTAACGTTAAACGTAATCAGTAGTATGGTCGTTGTACTCGCGTTACGTCAACCCGGAAAATTATTATTTTCTGTTTGGATATTACGAAGTCGGTACGCTACGAATCATCGTTAAAGAATACGATCGACGGACACGATCGCCCGTAAAATCGGATTTAAACGCATATTGACGAACGTATTTGTCTCGTCGAAACGTCGGCGTTTTCGCGTTTACAATATTTATGGCGTATAAGTACGTCGGTAAACGTTATACGGACGAATATCGTCGTTGTATTTTGTCTTTTCATTACGTTTGAGAATTCGTCGAAGTTTCGTATTGTAGAAACGTCGTAACTTTGTATCGCGCTTGGTCGGGTCGCTGTTTGCAGTTGTTCGAATATTCAAACGGGCGGGATGGCGGACTGTCGGATGGAAGGGATCGCGACGAAATCGTTCCGCCGTTAGACAAAAGCGACGTTCCGAGATCGATGAACCTTTCGACAGGGGGGGTACACATTTCTGTCGGATCCGTAGGCCGACGAAAGAAGGTCGCGAAACCGATAAAAAAATCGCCCGTCGCGTATACGAGGCAATCTGCCCCCGCCGAACGATGATAACGCCGACAGCCGCCCGTGTTGTTTACGTGGTTTACCGTTGTCGTAAACTGATAGTGTCGCGCGGGTCGTGTTCGCTTCGAATTTCGGTGCCTGTCTGTTTTTCGATTTTTCTGTCAGATTCGCGGCGTCCAAGTGTTCTGCCGCGGCTGCTGCGTGCGTCCCGGAAATATTTCTGGCCTTGTCGGCTCGCTGAATATCGCCGTCATGTCTCATATTGGCAAATTCGGGCTGCTCAGCGGCAACTTCAAAAAACCGCCGCCACGGAAAACCAGGTAACGAACGAATTCGGGCCGTTTCGTACGTTCCACGTTGCGCGTATAATTGTATCCACGGTCTTGTATGTATCGATCTTTTGCGTTTTTCTCCGTTCAGGTTGAACCGTTCGCACGACGATCTGACCCCGATACCGTGGCGTAATTATTTCGATTGCAAGTGCGTCGTCGAAGTGGACGGGAACAAATTCGCTACGTACACGCTGGGCAACGTGGAGTCGGTGCTGGTAGTTTTGCTACATGGTGGTGGCTTCAACGCCCTGACGTGGTCTCTATTCGCCGTAAGTATTTCCGAGATCGTACGACGCGCTAGTAATTTACGTGTTAGCATTCGTCTGCTTGTTTCGTCATTCGGTGTATCAACCTACATAGGTAAGTTAACTTTCGACCCAAATTTTTCCAAGCGTACTTATTGTACTTATTTTTGCCATCATTTTCGAAATTGATCCGTGTTAACAAATTTTTTTTGCTACAAATGTTTCACATATGTACTTTACGTTATTTCATCATCGTAGCCCATTTTATTCGTTTAAATTTCTATACACGCTTCTTTGCAAAGACTATGTATCTAGGAATTTATGCCGAACTTTTTCGTTATTTCTTTTTCAGAAACATTTAGTAAAACAATGCGAATGCCAAGTTTTAGCGATTGATCTTCGAGGACATGGGAATTCATTTACCACTGACGATAATGACTTATCGATGGCAACGTTCACAGAGTACTATATTTCATTTTATCTATTCTTTGTACGGAATGTTTGTGTTTATATGCCAATGTATTGCAGAGACGTGATTAGCATATTGCGTAAATTATATCCGGACAAAATGCCATCGATAGTTTTAATGGGACATAGCCTTGGAGGAGCTATTGCTGTAAATGTTGCTTCTAAGGCTGAATCAGAATTGCCGATTGTTGGACTGGTTGTCATTGATGTGGTCGAAGGTTCGGCAATGGAGTCATTAGCTAGTATGCAGAGTTTTTTAAGAAGTCGGCCAAAGTCTTTTAAAAGTTTAAAGGATGCCATTTCTTGGGGGTATGTGTGTTACATTTACCTAAATTATATTTAGAGTACAGTGTTTTCATTCATCCTGTAATATTCAAAATAACCTAATGACGAATCTACGCTTAAAATTACTATAAAAAATATATAATTTCTATGAAAATATTTAACAGTGCAAAAAGTGATAATATGATATGTTAACACTATAATTTTCTTTTTATTTTTAATACTGTTGAAAAACTACTTGAATACGCATGTTGTATTTTTTAATTTAGTTTTAAGTAGTTTGTTTTCTTGTCTTTCTATCATACATTTAACATTGTAAAATAATGTTTCACACAAGTAAGGACTACAACCATTGGATTACTTTATAAGACGTGAGGGTTTTTCTAGTAAAGCTTTTTTTTATGCTAAGAAATGGATCTCATGCAGGACTCTTAAAGTCCCAAATATTCACTTTAAAAGAAATACTTTTGCGTAAATTAATTTCGCTCTTTTTAAATATGATAAATTAAAATTGTGTATTCGGTTAATTATAAACATTGTAAAAATTTACAAATTAAATGTTTTATTCGTGTGGCGTATTTTGCAATGTTATACGGATAAAAAAAAATGGAATTTTGTCTTTATAATAGAATTATATAATTGGCCATTGTGTCCTAAAATATATTTACGCATTATGTCACAGTGATGTAATTTTTATGACAAAAACAAATTAATTGACACAAAAATTTAGTTAAAGTGCTAAAATAAAATAAACAATGTAGTCATTGAAAATGCGAGACAAAACAACTACAAACTTGAACAATGATGGTGCTATATCAGTAAATATTTAAAAATATTATGCTCTTGATTTAATAATACAATCAACGAGAATAACACGTTCAATTACCTTAAATAAGTAATTAAATGTGTATAATGTTTTTGTTTATGGTTATTGTATTTCATTATATGTGTATAATTGTATTTTAATTATCTAATTTTTAAGGTAGAACAAAAGTATGAATAATTTTTACTTATTGCACACATTATATATATATTTGTATGTAAAATAAATTATTCATTTAAAAAATATTTGGGGAATAAAATAGTATGACTTATGGAGACAAAATTTGTTTTTGCAAAAAAGAAAAGAATAGTGTCCTAATAAATATTCTTTTTTAAAATATGGAAATAATCTATCGTATTTATTTTTATTCGTAATTAACTTATAGCTAGATATGATATTATTAAAAAAAGACAGACGTTCAGATTTTAAAAATTTAATTACTTTGTTGTTTGTATGTGAATATTCGAGAGTACTATACAACGTTGCTATTATCTATGTTTTGAACTATAAATGTGATGAATAGTACGCCATAGTAAAATATGTATATAAAAATTGTTTTTGGATGACTAGAATATCATAACATAATATTACTTTATTATGAAAATTATAAAAACAATATGATTTTATTTAATTATTTCATCTTGTAATGTTTCTAATAATTAAATCTTAGAAATAATAAAAGATAATTAACCTACCGTTAGTGTTACTTAATATGTACTAGTGTTAATTTTGTTTCACATTGAAATAATAAAGAAGTTGTACTCGAATACTATTTATGCATGATCTCTATGTACATAAATGTAATGTGTTTTTACTATTTAAAAAGAATCGAAACACACAGTAATGCGAAAAATGTGTTTTGTTCATTTTTGTGTCTTTAGAATGGGAAATGGACATATAAAAAATGAAGAATCCGCTAGAGTTTCAATTCCAGGACAGATAAAAAAGTATGTTTTATTATTTAATAACAGACAGCGGTTAATTAAATATTTGGCGCATTCTATAATGTGATGCAAAATTATACACTACATAAGTTACCGGATATATTTAATCGACGATTATTACAATTGTTTATTATAAATTTGTCGATTAACAATACTATAATTTGTAGCGTGGCCACTGGTAAACTTGGTACAGAAGAACTTGAAGACATAACTTTTGACACTTCTGTATCGACTGAATCAGATATAGAACCACAATACTCGTCTGCCTCATTTATAGACGCCATTAAAGAAGATGAAGAATGTGGTCCATCTTCATTCTCTGTTAGTAAAATAATATTGTGTACATGCTGGTTTTTTTTTTTATTTCTTTGTTTTTTAGATTGATAAACCATTGGGAAATTATACCTGGCGAATCAATTTGTGTAAAACAGAAAAACACTGGCCTGGTTGGTTTCAAGGACTTTCAAAAAAATTCTTATCCATACACGCACAAAAATTATTATTATTAGCCAACATAGATCGTATGGATAAAGACTTAACTGTCGGTCAAATGCAAGGTAAACATAATGTTATTTAAATTAACGACCTAATATCGTTAATACGATAAATTTGGTATTTTTTGTTCTTTAGTATTATTATGTTATTAATAAATATATTAATTAAGTTCAACGTCAATAATTAGGTAAATTTGAAATGCAAGTATTAACTAGAGTTGGACATGCTGTACAAGAAGATGACCCAGAGAAAGTGGCCGATATATTGGCAAACTTTTTAGTACGCAACAAATTTACAAATCCAACAGGAGAATTTATACGGTATGTAAAAATAATTTTTATTATAAAACATTTTAGAAATATACAATACTCGCGTATTACTTGTACTCTATAAAATTATACATTTTCAGTTGTAATTTAACGATAAAAATGTCACAAAAAAAATAATTATTAGGATGTTTTAATTTTTTAATAATATTATTTTGCGTGTGGTCAATTAAATAAGTATAAATTATTGAAAATGTTTAATAAAATATTGCGAACAAATTTAATGTATAGAATTGGTAATAAATACAATTTAATAGATAATATTAATAATCAAACAATTTCATTACAAATTTTATCAAGTAGTTTAATTATACTGTATATATTTGCCTATCTAAAACATAAATATATATCAAGAATTTTGATTATTAGAAATTTTTTTTTAAATTGGTTATTTGTTTAATATATAATTTTTAGAAATCGCGTTAACATGTAATAAGACTTATTTATAAAAACTAACGCTGTTGTAAAATCTATAAATTTAAAAGAAAATGTGTATTTAGATTATTAAATGATAATAATTTTAAATATTTCGAACAGTTATTGAACTTTTAAATTTGTTTTTTATAAGTTGAGATGGACGATGTCCAATTGACATATTTAAATTGTAAGATTAAAAAAAGTAACAACGGTTAATTAAGAAGATGCCACAATCACATTTGATGCCTCAGTCTATCTAAACTGGCAATATAGTGAAATTATGTTATGTAAAACTGAAATTGGTGTTTATATTAAATTTAAGTTTGAACACCCACTATCGAATTCAAAGAGAATATTTTTTTAAAGATCGTCATTTTCTGTTGATAAAATATTATCTAATAGAAATTTTGTGTTTTTAAATAACTTCTTTTTTTATACTATTTTACAAAACGGATATGCCATTCACTCTTTAAATTCAGTGAAGGTTTTTACATTTTAATTTTAATCCTAAACATCACAATTCAAATGTTATGTAAAGTGATTTTATTATATAGCCCAGTAAACAGATGGGAACAAGAAATATAGTTGTGGCATCTTCTTAAATAAGTATAAGTTCGACAAGATAAATTTATTGATTGCTAGTTAACAATTTTTTATTATTCTATTGCAGTTTTATTTTGAATTGTGATACGCTATTAATAAATAGCTTGCATATAATATACAAATATAAGTATAGATATTTATTAAGACCTTTTATTTATTTATATTTTCAAACCAATATAAAATTTGTGTTGCAGGATTCTTCCCGATTGTTGAATTGTTATTCAAGTACAGTCAATTTATGGATAAAATGCCAATTTTAAAGTTAAAACGTATTTATTTATATTTTTAATAAAAAATGCTTACTACTAAAACAAACATTTAAATTTGTATATATATAAACTGGAAAGTGTAATTAAAAAAAAAAAGACAGACATCAAGCGCATCTTTAACTGTGGTTCTGTTAATAATTAATGTTGTAAAGGCAAAAAATCTAACGTTTGTACACAGCTTATACATTTTGAAATTCTAAAGATGTAATATATTTTTATTTGTATTATATTTGTGTTTTATTTTAATGAGATAAAATTAGAAAAGTAAATGTACAACTGAAGCGTTATAAATAATTATACGATTGTTTTTTTATATATATGATCTATATCTAAGGAGCACAATATTTAGTATAATTGATACGTAACACACAATAGATATTAAATTTAATTATAACAAATAACTATAAAGAAAAAGAAAAAACAAATTACTCGAATAGTTGAAAAGAAAGAAGGCGTTAAAACAACTTAATGAAATTATACTTAATATGTAATGACGTTTATTAGTTGGGAGTTTTGATTTCGTGTTTCAGGCAGATTTTGAACGCATCCCATCCTTCATTTTTCGTGTATGACTATAAAAAGAAACGAAACTATTAACATTGTTTTGATTATAGCAAAAATGATTTTCGTCGCATGAAAACCACTGTGGTTCATTCACAGTTGTAATTGGAATTAGTCGCGACGCAAATTTTTTATATGATTTTCCTATAAAGGAAACATTAAAAGATTGACAATTTTTCATTTATGTGAGTAAGCTTTAGATCCAATTCATATTTTTCTTATTTGGTGCCGATCCATTTTAGTGCAATCGTTAGATTAATGTTTCACTGCAAACAAATACCTTGAATCCCCTGTTTAGTCGGTCTTTCATAATGGCGATAAACTCTCGATAACTCAGCTGACCATCACCATCCTCATCAAATATTGCGAACACAATGTGCACAAGATGTTTACTTAGACTGGTTCCTGTACATATTTTGACGGCCCGATGAAATTCGTCTGAAAATTGATTTTCGTATGTAGTAGTTATGACTAAATAATAATAATAAGCGATCATTATACAATTAGAATGCACGAAATAACATTATTGTAAACACATGCAGCCTACTTGCCTATTGTCAGACATCGCGTATTCTATTTTAAATGTACGAACAAAACAGTTCCTGTGCTGTGTCCGTAACATTTAATTTTTCCAACACATTGGAGCATTTGGTAATTTGTAATTTTACCTTTAGATATCGGATGATCAGCAAGCGTGTACATTCGCATGGCGATAGTAAAGTCTTCTAAGTTATTCAAAAATTGACAAAATACTTTGAACTCGTCGAATGAAATGCCCGGTGGTATGCCTTTGTCCATTTTGATTCTTTCCAACAGTCGATCCAGGTACACGTCGCATCTGTTGTCGTACATACATTTCGGTGATTGCGTAAAACAAAATAATATATATATATATCGGGTAAGTAGCGTGCACAACAACAACGAGCGAACTTAAAAATAATTTACAGATTTGTATCCAGGTGGGTGTATCGCAATAATATTTTGGCGAAATCCATTTCACTAATCGTGTCCCCTCCTTTGGCAAATTGTTGAAATTCCATTTCGAGCACTTCCGTCTGCAGATTTTCCATAAAACTGAAAACAAAAAACGAATCCAATTAACAGCCGTGGGGTTTTAGTTCGGGTGTTTTTGTTTGGTTTTTTATTTTGGGTCGAACGGAAACGAAACGATTTTCTCGTATAAAATAACTACTTTTTTTCATCTAGGCTCGTTTTGAAAACGATATATTTGTAATGGCGATCGACGCGCGATCACGAATACCGAGGGAGGGAACGATGTTACTTACGATCGTTTTTTAAAAATGTTGGCCGAATATTACTAAACGCGCTGCTGTTGTCGGAAGGAAGAACCAGTGAAACGCTTAATCAAAAATTACGAAAAAAAACAATCCCTATTTGGCGGTTTACAAATACGAAATAACGCGCAATTTTAAGATTAAAATTTATAATTTGAATTAATCCATAATTTGACGATAGAAATATTCGAAAACGTTTCGGATATTATAGGGGTGGCGTATTTTTAATCTTGTTTTTTTTTGGGGGGGAGGAGGTGTCATAATAACGAAATAATCTGAAAACGCCGATATTTTCGTACACCGGTTTTATCGGAATTTCATAAATAGTTTTCGATAAAAATAAACGAACGAAATCCATGAAATACTTTTCGTTAAACGTTCGAATATTTTGTTTTCTTCGTCATAATTTACAAAACAAAACCGACTACCTACGACGATTGTATTATTGACACGTTTAAAATTTGATATTTTCAGACATTGTCCGGAATGGTGGAAACTACCCTAACCACTACCGTCCCTTCCCTAATATATAAATACGTCGCTGTATTATATAAATGATAGCGTACGAAAAATCGTCGTCGGGGCGCGGGGTCGTGTTAAATAAAATCGTCGTAAAAAAGTACGCGCCGAACGCCGTACGTAAAGCGGGGGACAAAAAAACCAAACCCGAAACAATGTCGTTCGACCGGACGCAACGGAACGACAGATTCAAAACGGAAACGGATTTATTTGTTCACGAAACGGGCGCGGTTAACCGGACACGAACGCTAGCCCCTTTTGCGTCGGAATCCACGTGAACGACAACGACACGGAGAAAAACGCGCGCGCCCTCCGAAATCGACGAATTCCACCGCGTGGTCACGTACGACGGTTAACGCAATTTCGTCGAAAACAATAGACGAACGAGATTTCCGTGACGAGTAGGAAAAGTTAGGTGATTCTTCGTGTACGCGATTTGTACAACAATCGGGGGACAAAAAACGCGCTAGTGTTGTAACAGCCAACCGTCGTCGTATGTACCAGAAAAATTCTAATAAAATAACGAACGAAAAACGTAGACCGGTTTTGTTCCGCGGACGAAAACGAGAAACCGTCCGACCTGAATCGGCGAGAGAGCACCCCCTCCCCACCATCCTTGTCACCTACACGCGGCGTGAAACGTAGTGAGACGGACGGGGTATGGTGGTTGTGACGACCGGGGATATTTACTTTCTGAAGTCCTCGTAGAGCAACACGTTGTCCCCTTTTTTGCCGAAAAAATGCACGATCAGGGTGGTGTCGACCAAATGTTTCTTTTGTAAACCTTGCGCGTCGTCCACGAAGTCGTCCGCGCCAACGCCGTCCGTGTCGATTTTCCCGTTACCCACGCCGTGTTTGTCCCGCCACGACTGGCTGAAGATTTTCTCCATCTAAACGAAATAACGCGGGCGATTAGTCGACGACGATTGGGGAGGCATTCAAATTGACGAACGTGAGCGCGTCGTCGCCGTCGTTTTCGCGACGTTTACGCGAAAATGAGAAAATAAAAACACCCGACGGAAGCGCAATAAAGTGAAAAAAATGAAACACACGACGCGCAATGGCGCCTCTAATAAATAACGTAACAAAAAGCGAAGCGGAACAATTACGAAATACGATAATAATAATAATAATAATTAAACCGACCAAATTATCAGCGGCGCAATTAACGATACTTGATGAATCCTCGTCCGGCGGTGGTGGCGGCGGCACTTGTTGATTGACCGTGGTTTGTTTCGTGGGTAACTGGGACAACTGTAATATCACGTTTATGAAACCGGCGAAACGCACCCTCCTCTCACGCTCTCGTTCCCTCTCTCCCCTCTCGGTTTTCCGTATTCGTCGCGAACGTGTCCGTTAATTATGTTCCGTCGGTTCGTACACCAGATAGGTTAGGATAATAGGGCGGATTCGTGTACGAGTTTATAAGCAGGGGACGCACGCGTAGAACAGTCACGCGTCGACGGAGATCGTTAATTAGCGAACGTGTTTTACGGGAAGGGCCGAGAAGGCTCCAACTAGGCGGCGTCTCCTCCCCGAAATTTCGAGTACACTTTTTTAACCGAGTACGCCCCTATAGTAGTAAGTAGGGTAGGTTAGTTAAATCGAAGAATCTGTAATTGTCGGAACATCCAAGCGACCATGTATTATATATATATATATATATGTGTGTGTGTGTGTGTGTATATTTGCGTTTGAAGCGGCCAAACGACGATTACGAATTTCGAAAAACACAAAAAATCGGGTAAACCGCGATTTTTTTTATAAAATAACCTACCTATACCAACGCCCTAAATCGGGAGGGGGGGAGTTAATAGCGCGCGAGTTGGTTGAGAGATTTTCAATGTCTCAGTTTCAGCGCCCCCCTCCCAAAAAAAAAAAAAATGTCTAAATACGCCCCTATACGTACATACGTGCGCACACATTACGCGGTAGGTACACTACCTAATCGGACGACGAACGAGAAATAATAATAATTCGTATTACGCGCTAACGACGATTGGAAACGAAACCGGAGACGATTTGTATTGTGTGGCCGAACGTGAAACGTGGAGACCGAGAGAACTCACGAATCGCGAGGATCGCGCGCGTCATTCTAATTTCACGTTTACGGCGTTAATAGCGTATACACGTGCGTATGTAGCCCCGGCGTGTTGATGTTCAAATAGCTGGCCGGAAAACTGGACGATTTTCGTGGTTAAACGCCTATTCATTCTTACTCGGTCCGTCGTCGCCGTAAATTGGCCGTTACCGAACACGCCGCCGCGAGATAATATTGCCCGATTTCGTTACACACACACACACACACACACACACACACACACACACACACGGCGTCCGGAATAACGGCCGTACGAGGGCGAACCCAACAACGAGCGGTCCCGCAAGAGGAACCGTGCGCGACAAACAACCGTCGATCGAATTTCGCGTGGAGAAAAACGCCCCGTACGACGCGGATAGTAATCTTCTAATCGTCGCGATCTACGCGCGTCGTATAGACCGTAGAGTAGCGTATGTCCGTTTATTGACGTACGAAATTCGTACGGCGACCAACGACTCGATTATTATTAACGCCGACGATTTCGTTGGCCGTACACCCGCCGCCCCGCCCTATTATCCGTGCTAACGGGATAGTTAAAAACGTAACCGCGTCGAATAATACGCGTCCCGTTACACTCACAATGTCCTTAGCCTGTTTACTCAGATCGATTCTGAGGGCTGGTTTTCCAGCCAGGAGCCGTGTGATCTGACAAAACATAAAATAAACGAAATAAAAGTAGCGCCGTGGACGACGACGAATCGCCGTTCGGACGACGAAATGAAATAATTCAAAACAAAGGAAAAACTGGGCACCGCGCGCGCGGTTTGGCATAACCGGTAGCGATTTCTCGTCGGTTAAAAACGCCCGACCGACACACGTAAAAGACACGAACAAATACGGAACGTTCGTTAAACGTTGAAGCCGTCCGCGGGAAAGTACATACGCGCGTGTTCTTCTTACGAACGGGACGAACGCGCACGGGGGATGGGGGACGCGTCGCACGGCGGTCCGAAACGTCGGGAATAAGTATTCGAACGATCATTTTTGATTTTATTAAGAAAACGAAAACGTATCCTATGTTAAGCGATTCGTATTATTTATTACACTTCCCGTTTCTATACGGCCTGTTAATCGCAATTAAGTGATTGTACCGAACGTTTAACACGAATAGTTGTTTTTATTCGGTCTACTCCGGCAGTTCTTCGTCACTATTTCCCTCGTCGAGGTGGTCATCAATGTCCTCGGTGGTATCGTTAAATGTCAACGATTTCGCTTCGGGCGCATAACGGGGTCGGTTTTTTTTATCGTTTATTTTGCTCAGGCGCGGAATAAACGGGTCTGACGAAATAAGTAAATTACCAAACGGATCTTCTACCGCCGTGTGTTTTCGAAACGAAAATCGATTTATAAACAAATACTACGGGCGGGCAACCGGAAATTATAGAATCCTATTTATGGGAATTTACAGATTTATATTTCAAATACAACGCGCCGCTGTATACGCTACGCTACTGTTTTTTAAAAGCTACAATACGGTTTAAAATTTGAAACGAAATAACGCGACGAACTGGTTCGTATATTCTAGGTAAATAAATAACGTAAATTTTGGTAAATTGCTTTTCCTTACCTAATAGGTTTTATCGATATCAAAATTGTCGACGTAATATTAATCGTCTTCGTACGATCGTCGGGTACAAATGAATTGACGAGTTTTACGAATACACAATAAAGCCGATTGCCACGATCATTAGGCGTCTTCTCTAAGCGACTCTATTGAATTAACGAACCATTATTAGATAACGTATTTAAATCGATATAAAATATTTAAAAATAACTAATCGCGATTTTCATTTTCGGTAAATTTTCCAAGTTAATTTTTTCGGACCACCGTGCGCCGCGTATTCGGTTCGATATTATTAGGCGTGTATATATGTGTGTGTGTGTGTGTGTGGCGTTTACAGAACGAAAACACGCGTAGTACACGGGAAAAGGGCGGACGCGCGTTACGACGGAAACGGATGAGGTACACGTGCGCATGCAGCAACAACGAGCGCCGAAAAAACCCCAAAGCATTCGCACAACCGGTCGTCAGTGGTTGTCGAAGTTCGGAAACATGCGGGATGCGCGTACGGCCCCGCCGCGGTCCGGGGGCATCTAAACGAAAAAAAACACGACGGAACGTCCGGGTGGGGTGTGGAAGGGTGTATAAGGGTTACAAACGTTTAAGTGGAAGAATACATGGGCGGCATGAATGATGCGTAGTACAATGCGTAATGAAACGACGGTAATGGACAAAAAATTAATAACTCGGCGTTAATCGAGTCGCCGTGGTATACTGGAAATACTCTACGTAAAACGTACGTGCGTGCGTGCGTGCGTGCGTGCGTACGAATCTTACCACCAGAAATTCGTTTTTGTCCACCCTGTGGTTGCCGTCCGTGTCGAACATATTGAACGCTATGCGGAATCCACTCTGCGGCTCTGTAAAACGAACGCGACGTACAACCGCGGTTCGTTGGCGACAGATCAAACGAATATCGTTGCCGCGCTCTACTCACTGGTCAACACGGACAATAGAAACAGGTATTCCGTGTACGATATGATGCCTTTGTCCCGGAGCGAACGGAAAAGTTGCGACGACCCTTTTTTCAAGCCGGGCACCCGGTCCCGGACGGTATCCAAATCCTTTTCCGACATCACGTGCCTTTTGAGCCGAGCTGTAACGAAAACACGACGCGACGTCGTTATACACCCGCCGGGTACACGCGCTCCCAGCTCGGATTTCCGGTGTACCACGTTGGGATTCCCGGGGAGCGCGACCGTCGGTGGGGAGGAGTCATTTCCGAACCTACCGCCCCGGCGGTCGTCCCCTAGCTCCCAATACGAATCGATTATGGCGTTTTTCGATTATTTACGACGGTTCCGCGCAATTCCAACCTCCACGCAATTAGTAAAGGGTACGAAACTACCGTTGTACTCGGACGTATATATTTTACTAACGTAAAACGTTATTCAAATAGAACGCGATATATATGTCACGGTTTATGGCTATTATTATTAACGGTTGAAATAAACAGATTCAACGAATGCTCTCGGGCGCGTATTACTTATTAAGGCTCGGTCAAACAGAACGCTGGCTGCCCGCACTACTGACCGCCGCGGTCTGTGATGTCAAACAACGCGCGGGCAGTTGGACTCAGTCTACGTGTGTCGTGTTTACTCCTTTGTGATTAAAATTACCCAATTTTAAAAATGACATCCAGTAGTAGTTCTGACGAAGAACTTTTTCTTCTACTCAAATTGAAGAATAAAAAGAAATGGAGAAAATGGGCGCACGAAATTAATGAAAAAAGAGAAGAGTTAAGTGAGTTTCACCACCTCCGCATAGAACTGTCAATTTACGAAGACCGCTTTGTAAATGATTTTCGCGTGACCGGAGAACAATTTGAGGAAATACACGAACCGGTATCACTAAGGATTTCGAAAATTCCAAATTTTTACCAAATATGCGTACGAAGACGCTCTTGCGTTTGATGTAATTAGATTTACAATAAAAAAATGTTGGCGGTCTTGAGAGCACTTTTTTAATTTCAAATTAATTTTTTTTCGACCGGTTCTACTTGTCGTAGACTCTCGAGAGGGGGCTCAAATTCAAGATCTCGACGGGACGAATCCAAAAACGCGAAGAAAACGCGAATCGGTTAAGAATTGACGGAATAAATATGGCCGCCGCGTTCACTGTAAAATATTACAACCAGACCGCTGCCCCGCCTCAGTCGACGTGATTTCGCCGCGGCAGCCCGCGCTATTTTAAACCACGACGATGCTATCATAGATAACACAGTGCCCGTGTTCTGTTTGACTAAGCCTTTACGTAATCGTTAAGATGGCGTCTTCGTCGTGAAACGATATTTCTTACTTACGTCCGTCGCACTCGCGCGAAGCCGGTACGTTTAGGCCCGCAATTGATTTGGCCAGGGTTTTGATACCCTTTTTTTATATCGCAGCCCGTATAGCGTACGATAGGAAAGGACACTGCGATAACGGGCCCGATGTAATGGAGTATGGGGACCAAAAACAAACAACCGAATCGGCTTGAAACACGACGTTAACTTAGCGGCGTTCCGTACGGTAAAACAACGCGAAGTTAGCGAGTATCGACTATTCGTTCGACGAATTCTTTTCGGCACGAGAAACGACGTGTTCGTTTACAAACGCTCGATTTCGCCATACAAAAGTCTTACGGAACGTGTCCCCCTCCCTCTCTCTCACACACACACAACCTTCCCCTTAATTCGTTGGCCGACGTGCGTGTACTCGATACCTCTGGGCTGTTCGTCGACAAACGATTCCAGAAAGTCTTGCGGAGTCATGTAAAGCTGCCCGTGATATTCGACCGACGCGAACTTGATGAAACGTTTCTCGCGAGACGTCAGGTGCAACCCGCTCAGGTACTCGTCGTCGTGTTCACCTCTCTAAAATCAGCAAACGATATAAACAAATCTCGAATTAGACGCCGCCAGTGGCTAGTAATAAAATATAGGGGCGTAGTTCGATCGATTTTTTCGATCATTCCGCCGGAAAAGCGACGAACGGTCGCCGCACATTCACGGGCGCGACAATATGACGGCGAGGCCGTCATTCATAGGCGAGCGTCGGTGTCGACGACGATCGCAATTAGCGCAATTTGATCGGTGGCACGGTTAGGTCCGTACACGACTTCGACGCGTTTTCGAGTTCGCCGACAATTCCAATAACATTTTCCGGTCCAATTCAAATTTTATCCGAATACGGTTTAGCGACGCCATTGTCTGGCGCGTTAATCAATTTCAATTGAAACGCGCGCCGTTACGTGCCAATATTAATTGTCTGCGGCCGGAGGCCTTTGAATCTGTACGCGCGCGTATTGCGTCAATTACCGTTTCAAAGATCGCCGTTTAAATTACGCGCTCGAAAAAACGATCGATGATTTCCCCCTTCCCTCCCACCGGCAAACGACTAACCAATCAAATCGCGGAAAGCAACCCGTCGACGATACGTTTTCTCCGCCGACTGCAGTTCTCGGCTATAAACAACGGTACCGGAGAGTTTTCCACGTTTTTTTAGCCGTCCAGCAACGGTAAACGTTCGGCGTACCAACTGTATTCGAGGCAAACATTTACTCGGACGCGAACGCGCGCGTAGGAAAATAAAACGTACAAACGTGATAACATACCATCCGCAAAAGCGGCGGCACAATATCGCAACATTCCGTCATTTCCCGCTAACCGCGGATCACGGGTGTACGAAGCGAAAAAAAAAGCGTCCTGTTTTTCCCGCGAGAGCGATTAACCGCGCCCTCCACTCCCCGCCAAATTTTCGGGAGGCCACGTGGTTAACTACGAAATACAACGCGTAACACGTGTCGTGGGCCGTATATAATATGGACGCGCGTCCGAAACATATAAACAACCCGTAACATTAAACGGTACTACCAGACTGGACACTCTTAAATGTTATCAATAATATTCTGTGATAATATTTTTTCGATATTTATCAGTTATCTATTCTGTGATTTTACATTTTAAGGGACAACCTTTTAAATTCATTCTATTCTGTGACACTTATTAGAATAAGCGAATTATTAAATCAAAAATTCATTTATGAATAATTTACTTATTTACAAAAACATATTTTTTTGTGGGTATCGTCATATTGATTTTCCTCCAGAAAGATGGCGAATTCGTTTATCAGATTTTACTTCTCAAATAATTCATTATCAGTGTCCATTCTGATTAATCTATTCTGTGGTACTACTGTTACGGTCGGAGGAGAAGTTTATACCCGCAAAACAACGGCGTAAAGAATTTCAGCCGCTAAATATAACGGACGATTATGCCGGAAAGTATTTCTAAAGTTTCGTCGTAAATAAACGTAAGGAAAGCCGGACCGATTCGTTAACCCTTCGTTCTTACACATTCCTACGCTTTATTCGCCGCACGAGGGGGTGGGATCGGTACGTGTTCGTTATTCCGCCCAACACAATATCGGACGTACTCTATATCGGGAAACATTTCGCCGTTTGGACGGTACGGCCGATAACGAAAAACACGCGACGAATTTTATTATACGATACGGATAATAGTACCGAGAGGAATATAAATTATCGGGAAACGCCCGTCAAAATCGAACGCTTTTACCCTTTTTATACGTTTAACGAACAAAAAAACAAAAAAAAACGGGAGGAAAAACGAAACGCGGCTTGGCGGCGGGCGGGCGATCGATTGAACAATCGATCAAACTGTCGAAATGTGTATACGTGTGGTTGGTACGTACACGCGCGACGTTTAGTGTGTCACAACGACCGCGACCGTCTCGGAAATAAATCTAACAACGGGCTGTTTGAAACAAAAGCTATCGGGGTAACGCATCTGACTGTTGTTACGGACGACAACGAACGGACGTTCTCGTTGTTTAAACGCGCCCGGGCTCCGCGATTAAACATTCAAAACGACGAACGCAACGGTCGTTGAATATTTACGATCTCACGGGTTCGTAGACGGTATCCTCCGCAATCAGCGGGAAAAATATATTTTTACGTACCTCGTACACCCCGTGTATGTCGGGGCGTTTATGCGATTCCGATCAACAATTTATGCGTCGGTTTATCGTTATCATTACTACGATGGTGAGGTTAAAAAAAGCGTGTCGTACCGGCGCGAGTACGTCCGTCCACATTACGAGTTACAATCTCGAAATTACCCGGCGGGTCACGTCAATAAGTAACGATCGAGCGTTTACAAATATATTCTCAATTTCCGTTCAAAATCAAAAAATTAAATCAACAAAATCACAACACGTTGATAGTTGGACGCTAACAACGTTATGATTTTATAAAACAAACAGAACTACGTAATCATCCTATTGTAAATACAAATAATGTCATTAACGGCGTCACGAAAAAGTGTAAGTCACCTCCTCCCCTCCCGGGCACGGTGTCGATTTTTGCGGACTACTTGAATAGGCTTCCTAGGATTGGGTATTTTGAATTTGTAAACAATGGTCGATCGTTGAATACGAAAAAACGATTTTGTAATAAGCGAGGGTTATAATATACGTTACAATAACGTTCTCAAATATCGAACGTACGTAAATACAAATTTTGTTGACGAGAATTTCGAAATGGTTTTATACCCGCGATTATTACAGTAGTAATCTTTGTATCCGCGGTCCTTTTGAGCATGGTTGGAACGGCCACCACATACGTTCGGTTTGGATGCCTTGGACGTGTTGGGACTCTGTTTGATTTGATCGACCCGACCAATTGCTTTTCTTATGGTACTTAAAAAATCTGCGGTATATTCTTTATTTCGATCGCTTTTATCGTTCATTGACGTCTTTCTAGTGGTTGCGATTTTCATTAAAGATGAACACGTAGTTCTAATTTTTCACGCATCTTTTTCTAGAGAACGATCTTGAACAAGATCCATACCAACAACCAAGATATCCCGAATTACTGTTGACAATTTCGATCACAGGCGAAATTTTCGATGTGTGCGCCCCAATTGATCCACTGATTCGTCCATACCCTTCGCCTTGCTCGATAAAAAATGTGTCTTGCAACAAAATATGACGTAACTGACTCGAAATATTTATTTAAACATGACATTAAAGTCTCATACGGTACGTCAGTGATCAGGTTTGCACATAAACTGAAAAATACTTCGTGAATTCCTTCACTGCTAGAAGATCGCATTATGACTCTCTTTTGTATATTAATTTCAATAGAATTCGCTAAGAAAAAATTGTCAGGCTTTGATCCAAATATGACGATATCCATACCCGATTCGAAAGTTCCTATAGAATCAATAATTTGATTGAAGTTCATTTTAGCGTCTGAAGTTTTGTATAAGTATGAATACATTAATAATAATAATAATAATAATACATTATTAATATGAATACACAGCACCGAACACTAAATTATTTTTAAATCACGTAAACGATTTAATTAACAATAAGAAAATATTTAATTGATTTCCTCGCCGCCAATTTGTCGAGTTGTTTGTTTAACACAAATGCAAACCAACCGTAAAGGTATAATATATTCCTTTATTGTTAATGTCTAAACTCGTAATTATAATGCAAAATACTAAACACACGGTAATCTAACCGTGGTCGGTAGGGAATCTCTACCGTTTACGTAACATGATATATAACGTATATTATAATAAAACGCCGAATATGCAATAGTTTACGTAATATTAAGGTGGAAAATGGTTAACGTATTTCGACATAATTGTCGCTTAGTCAGTGACGTATTTTGGGGGACAAAAGAGCTTGGGCCGCGGGCGGTGAAATTGTAAGATCGGTAAATTTTTGACGGTTGTTTAAGTATATTATTAAAGACTTGTTGGCACCTGAAACAATGATCAAGTATAGACGACGCCAGATTGGCTTTATAATAATAAATAAGCGTATTGTGGGTTATAATTCGTTCGGTTTTAATATTCAAAACATGTATTCCATTTGGTTTTCTTTAATTTAACACGTAAAAACGTTCGGAAAAAAGGATCGTAAGTTTTTTTAAAGAAACGAAAATCGCGTTAAATACGAAAAATTCGTACGGTAAATAAAAGGGCATTCGTATAAATTCCGGCCGTACAATGGTGGGATGATATGGTAACGAATTAAACTATACTAAATATACGGTTCGTTTAATTGTTTACGTCGTTATAATAGGAAGTAAAATTTTGAAAAATATTGGCAGCTGGTCATACGGGTTGACGGAAGGCGATTTTCGCGTTAAACCCAAGACGCAAAATACCCGAAAATGTTTTTTGCACGTAGCAACGGGTGGTTGCCGGCGTAACGTAATGGAAACAATACGACGGCGGTGGAACGAAGCGATTTCATCGACGAAATGGACGCCGGAGTCAAACGGGCAGGGACTCGCGTTTTTTTTTGAAAAATTTATGGTGCGTGCTCGAGCGCGATATTGGTACCCGCCGTGGTTAGTCGCAGGACGCTTTAGCGTCGGTTTCGACAAGACGGGCGTGTGGACCTACCGAGTTCAGATAGCATCGGTGTTATAAATGGCTCCGGTCGCTGCGCCAGACACCGCGGGGTATTTTTGTCGGCCGTTTTACCATTGTTTTATATCGAAATACACGCGTCTTACCCGCGCCGCATACTGATGTTGGTTACATCGTTATCGTTTATCTTTAATTATGTGTACGCACGATGCCTACTTGATACTGGGGATACGAATATGTAGAAACGACGGCCGAAAACGTAAAAAACGTCCGAACATTTAGACGGTTCTAAAAATTTTCAAAACTACGGTAAAACGTTATAAAAACGTATTTAACGCAAACATATTATCGTTCGACTCATACAACGGCCCAAGCCGTTAAAGAGCTCTCTGTAGTCGATGATAGAATAAAACTGGGAACCAATTCGCGTTTCAGTTTCCGAAAATTCGAGTTCGGCGACTTGAAATAGGGATCTAATAAACCCGTTCCACGTAATTTATAGTAATTTCAACGAATATTTGTCGTAGAACGTCGAGCCATACACAGTTTATACGTAAGAGAAGTCGTATCATAAGAAACCGTTTTTTTTTTTAAAAATGTAAAAGTCGGTAAAAACGAATACGTACGTATATTGTCGTTGTTGATAAGCGATCAAAAATAATAACGCGGTCGAATACAAAACAATTTCTCGTCAATTACACAACGCGAGAACTCTACGGTGCGAAAAAAAATTTTTTTCAAAAACGGAAAAAACGACGAAACACATTAAAGATTTTCGAAAACGAACTTGGTGTAAACCAAACGTGAGTTCGAGTTTATTTCTCGAAAAGCGAACGTGTTCGTGTTATGAACTTTGTCGTCACTTTCTACAGTAGTTGGTCGGTAGAACCGGTATTTAATAATAGAACTTTCGGTCTTTAAATAATTAGTAAAGCGTACGACGTAACCGGCGATAACCGTCGTTAAATAAAAAGAAATCGGAACAAAAGTGATTGCCAACGGTGATAAATTCCTAAACCAAAGTAAGCGCGCGTCTAGTTGTTTACACCGATTTGATCGACGGAACGTTGGTAGAGGACGCTTATTGAAATAAGATGACCGGAGCGTGCTGGGGGTATATATAATGTCGATTGTGATTGTTATTATTCGACACAAGGAAGCAATGGACGAATTACGAAGAAAGCTAGCGAAGACGAACTCACCCGAATAGGGCGGCGTTCGAAAAATATAATAATATCAGTTGTTTCGTCGTTGTCGTGGCCGCCGACATTCTTGTAAACTCGGAAGGCGAAAACGCGCGATCTACAACGTCGGTCGTCAAAATATTTCCGCCACCTACCAATGGCGAACCAAACGAAAATACGATGTACGTGGGCCAACACGATCGTGTAAAGAGCGCCTACGTTCGTTCGGGTTCCGCGATCTATTAAAATTAATATTCAAAGCGCGACGGGTCAATTATTTACGAGCGGATTCGTCGACGGACGATGGCGGCCACGTCGACCCGCTTTTGCGCGACAATCTGTTCGCCGGCGTTTCGAATTCGTTTCATTTTTCGATCGACCGCGATTTGCTTTTTTTTTCGTTTTACTTATTTCTAAACGGCGGAATAATCGAATAATATCTTGGGGTGAAGAACGTCGTGAAATTATTCGGCCGAGACTATATCGGGCCGGCACACTGGACGCGTACGTGATGGTACACGGTCGTCTCGCGTTAAGCGCATCGACACGGTAAAAGAAACGGGCCAAATGCCGCGTACCCGCGGTGATAGTTGACTAATAAAAGCCCCCAAAATGGGCTTACCACCGATTTCACGGTACTTGTATATGTATATATAAACATATAGGTATACGGTTTTTGTACTCACTCTTCTCTTCGAGTACGCGTATGCTTTGAAGTCGGACGGAAACCCGTACACGACGAAACTTAGAATCGTTCCCGCGCCCGCGATCCCGGCAATCCGCCACGGATGTTGTCGCGACTGGCGGCAAGCCGCGGAAAATCTACGACCGACGTTGGGAACGTTGCGCGGCGGCCTCGCGAACAATTGTACGCCGCGCGCAAACACTTTGGACGAATTCATGGCGGCGGTTTCGTTTCACCGCGACCGTTTGAAACGGAAACTCGACGACGGATTAACGGGCCAATACGCGCGGTCTCGTCGATTCTTCCTCGTCCGACGAAGCTAAATCGGTCGACCGATTTATCGAATAAATATTGATAGGAACGCTTCGCTGATAAGACGATATGACGGACGGTGAATACCGCAAAACCTGTTCACCGCCAGATGGCGCGGCAGTAATGCGGGGCGGTGGTAGAGCGCCCGCGTACGTAATCCGCGCGGCACGGTATTATTTTCGAAACGTGTCGGAATCGATCGACGACCGTTCGTCGTTACCAATCGGTGGGACGTCTAATATTACCTTTTTGGAAAAATGTTACGACTAAATACGTTCGGACGGGAAGTTAACGAACGCTGGGCGTGTAAATTTATATTCGGCGTAGAGATCGCAATTTCGGCCTACAATCATTTCGGGCCTCTTTGCCTTTTTTCTGATGCCCTAACGTAATTTATTGTCTACACGTTCGCTGTCGAAAAGAATTTTAAAAATGTTACTCGAATTTAAAAAAAAAAAAATACTACGTTCCATCTACGGACTCGACGTATGGATTAATTTCGTTCTCCCATCGCGTACTTACAAAGATCGACGTTTTCCAATCGAGAGAATATGATAAAACTATTTTTCATTCGGGATTATTGGATTTCGGTGGTTCACCGGTTTCGGGCGCTTAGCTCACATTGGCAGGTGGTGCCTGAGTGGGGCACGTCCGTGAATATTCCGGTAGGTCTGTACAAAGTCTTTTACACATAGGTTACCCATACTGCATGTAACCGATACCATTGGTATTGACTGTTTGTTACTTTTCGAAAATTGATTTTTGAATGAATTACACGAATGTGCGCGCGATAGTGAACATTTGAGGTATAAAATACGTTGTGTGGAAATCGAACGTCGGTTTCGAATGTCGTTGTGTAGCGTAACATTTTACCAATTCGCGCTACACGGAAATGAACGATATAACCGCCACTAGTTGATTTTATAAGTCGATTCGCGTTACATTGTTGCTACCTAAGCGTAATAGGTATAGGTTTGTAGTCACGCGAACGGGTGATCTACCTTGTGACGGGCCTATAATCGTGATTTTCCGCGTAATAAAACGTTACGTGCGTTTGTTTGGTTCAATTTAAGCGTTTTATCGGTAATAGTACGTGCCGACAGACCTGTGTACGTATTCCGGATGATTACGTTACGTCCAACGATCGACACGAGATATATATCCGCGAATTTCCGTTTAGTTATCGAACGTTTCGTTTTTGTGGAAATCGTCGTTTCGCGTTTGTTTTTGTATTTCGAAAACGATTTTACGAATCGTTTATCGGCGGTGTTAGCGTGATCATTTGGGTGTACATAAGGCGTGCTCACCCGTAACAAATTGTATTATCCGTAAATAGCGGCGCTTGTAGTCGGTGACAGATGTACCTAGTTAGATTCCACAGGTGTATTTAATATTCACGTCCACGCTCCGTCGATAACGTATTTCGATATACCTACAATTAAGATTTATCGTCGACGTACGTATTATCGTGACACGTTACACGAATTAATTTTTAGAATAATCGTAGAAGTCGATCGCCTTCAACGCAATTTTCGAATTAATAATAAACTGTCTAATAAAAAAGCCTCCTTCGACGTACTTAACGTACGATTAAGAATACATCAGTAAGTACGTAACACACTTTTTACGGTTAATATTAAAATGTTTTAAATTCCAGAGAATTTTTTTTCCGTTTATTAAATTACCGAATTTTATAATTACCTATTATTATACGGTGACATTTTGGTATCACGTACGAATTGTGCCAACTTCCCCTCCACTCTCCTTGTTGTACCACTTCACTGTTATCGCAAAAAAATTCTGAAAATAGTCGCACGAATTCGCGCTAATTACGGTCTAATTATTTGCAAAAGAAAAAAGAAAAATATCGCGGAAATTTGAATTTTGCGAATGTGTTCGTTTTATATTCCTCTTGCATATTTTACGCGTTTCGTAATAGTACGATTGCGATACGATTATTTTTGTTTATAGTACTTATACAGTAGTTACTTTAGTACACATTCTCAGAGACGGTTCTAAAGTATGAACAAGGCCGTACAATTGAATAATGTTTGGTAAAATAGTTTATATTACGTAAGAATAACACGAAGTCGGTTAAAATGATTTTATGTTTTAGAAACGAAGACTCGTGGTATTTTCTTAAATACATAGCCACAAGTTTTAATTATTGTTTGCAGACACCCTATTGAATACGATTATATAGAAACTATATTATTTATAGAATTTATAGCGCGAATACAACGTTCGACATTTGATTAGAACAATTTTGGAAAAAAATATTGAAATATTTATAATTCGTTTTTTTAAGTGTTCCTTTCTTTCCCTTTTAATCGAACATAATATTTTCGCGGTCGAAGTCTCCGTCAACAATTATTTACACATGCCACTTAACTGCGTGTAATATTTCGGAAACACAAACGATAGTTTTAATACAACAGATGACAATAGCGAAATCGTCCCGGAACAAATACATAATTCGATATTTATCGACGATAAGAACGAACGGTACAAATATTTAAACAATTTGTTTTTTTTATAAAACGTAATATTTTTATGTTACGTTGTTTTATATAAACATTTTATCAAGTTAATGTTTTTATATCTATTAATTGTTAATACAGCGTCTTTGTGCGAACAAGTAATTCCACATATACATACATATTCTGTCTTGTGTCCACAATTGAATAATCTCTATAAGTATTTATTGTACTAACGTAAACATGTTTTTTCACCAATTATTATTCATGCCCTAGTATATTTTTATAATTTATAGTGTTTTATAGGTACAACAATTGTTACGATATATGAAACTTACGTTAACAACCCTTAACTTGGCAATTGCGCGTATTTTCGCCGTGGAGCACCCAATATGCTATGACAGAAACCGTACATTTTATACACATGACAGTGATTATAGTGGACATATTTGTCAAGGTCATATTTTTTGTGTTTGGTAAGTCGTTCGTTTATTTGCAGTAATAAACTATCGGAATGATATTCGTTCCAAGTTAAACAAGTTTCAACAAATCTAATCATAGACATCGTATTCTTGGGTTTTTAAATATGTCTCGAACGAGTTACAGTAGGTAAGTGTTCGTTCTTAACCTAATATTTCATACTGACATGTCTATTTATTATCGAAATTAATCGTTTAGCGAAATGTAAGTAGTTAACGAAATAACGAACTCGGTAGGTTAACTATTGCGAACAGGATTTAGGTTTGTTATTCTCCAGAGTGTTATTACAAATGCGCGTGTTAGCTTTGTGTTCTTACTAACATATCGTTTTTTATAAAATTCAAAAGTATAGACGTTACATTGTGATTGGCTACAGAACATCGTTTGTCTCACTTAGCTCATCTCCTACACAGAAATAAAAGTTAATACAAATTATTATTTATTTTATGTACTATATATATAGATGCACTTTATAATTTATATTCCTCTATATATTGATAACGTGGCCAATTTAATATTTATACCAAAAATTAAAAATTACAGATTAGTATACTTAGAGTTTGTTAATCAATTATCAAATTCAAATATATTTACACGATTTATTTGCGTATATATGATTCGGTTGAAATACAATACATTATTAAAATATGAATAGCTAACACACACACTCGCATATTTATATATATTAAAATTTAATAAAATATGTTTGAATTTTAAATAAGTTCATTAGATAGGATAAGTATTCAATTCCGGATTTAATCTAAACCTATAATAAATCGTTTAAAACACGATAATTTATATTTTTAAAAAGGCAGAATACAATATTTTTGGATTATCGGGTGCGCAAATACGTAGTACTTGGACAAATGAAAGGAAAGTACATTAACAAGCTAAACTAGTTTTAATTATATAGTATAATTAGGTCGATGTAAAATATTTTGATTTAGATTATAATCCTATATAGAATTTTTTTTTTTTTATAGGTTAATAGCAATGAAACTACTTAAATTTTTTATTCATCTATCGTAGATTTAATCGCGGAAAACATTAATAATAAATTATATTTTATATTAAATATTAGTATTCCGTTTTAGTCAAGGTATATGTGTTTATGAATTAATAATATTGTTCTTCATCGTTATTTTTTGGGCGGTGTTTACACTTTGTTTACAGTGTAAACGATAATCATTTTCTGAAATAAAAAAAAAGATATTATCTGACAATTATGATTTTATTTTATCACTAATAACGACTAACACTTAAGCCACCTATTTAATTATATGAAATAATTTTTAAATAGAATCGTTTGCTTACGGTAGTTAACATTTCATTGTTTCGAAGCAAACTACTAGTACACTTAGGTAGTTAAATTTTGATTATGACGATCATCCATGTTATTTTTCCCAATATCTTAATTTCGAGTATTATTTAGCTTGCTCGTTAAATAAATACCTCACGTTGAAATTAAAATATTTAAAACAGCCGACAACAGATCGCAGGACTAATATTTAAATTTGATAATTGGCCGATTAGTGATAATATCAACGCGCGGTGTTCACACTTTTGGCTCTACGGACATTTAGTTTACTATGTACAATATACATATATATCGTAAATATAAAGAGGACGAATCGTGTTCAATGTCCTACATTCGAAAGCAAATGATAAGTTGCGTGTTTAACCTTCCATATTTTAGATCAGTTAGAAATTGCGCGTCGGAAATAGTTAAATCGTTGTTAATAAAAATCATAGACCAATCGAATATTGATATTAGTTTATTTGATTTGTCGATAAACATTTATTAAACGTATGTTATTGAAGGGAATTTTGCGTATCTTTAGTAATATTTGAACCGTTACGTGATTTTGCTGAAATAAGAAACGAGTAAAACCTCGTGTTATTTACTAAATATAAAAGACAATGTAGATATTACACGTTAATTGTACCTATATTTATATAATACACGTAATAATATGCATACAAATATAGTTTCAATTGTAAATCATGTTTTATCCAAATTCATTAAAATATATTTAATATTCCTAGTATAAAATATATTATTATACTTTATTCAAACAATATAAAATAAGCAAATTAATATGAACGAATAAATTAATACTATATATATGCGCGAAAGTATGATTGGCATTAGAAATGTTTATTTGGTCCCGTTGAATGATAATGAAGTTTAATTTAAATAGTGTATACGTGCATGATAGAGAGTAACCTTGGGGCAATGTCTTGCATTTCAGCGATGTTGCAATATAAATTTCGCGAATGACGTAATTGATATAGTGAAAAATGTTATATAAATGGTCGGTAATAAAAATATATTTGTACTGCCTTATATATATGTACATATAGTTATTGACCTCATCCGTGGATCCGAGATGAAATTACAAATCGCAATAAATCAATATTGTCATTGACTTTGGTTTAAAAAATCCTCGTCCACGATCGTTTAGTATTTCGCTGTTATTGTGCAAACCGGACCGAGATATTATAGGACTTCTCTACAAAATGCCGTAAAATGGAGGCACGTATTTTTATACGCTTTAAAATCCCGTTGTCGGTATTAAAACAAATTATTAGAATTAATTAATGTAATTTCCACAAAGTCGATAAAATAGTCAAACAATATAGGTTATAGTGTACCATACCTTACTGTTTACACACGCACGCATATACGTTTTATATTAAAATTCAAACATTTGACATAATAAAATTCGAAGCTAGCCAATTTGTAATATATGAACAACAAATACGATAATTAACGAGTGTAGGAACTAGTTCCAGTCTTGTGTATAGAGACTATAGTTATTACGAGTCGCAGATAATTAACAACGAACGTTATTTTTTTGTTCTAGCCGTCTTGTTTTTATTGAAACAACTTGCAACCGTGAGTTATGAATATACGCTGCTCTCGAAGTGTCCTGTTTGGTTTTTTCGCAGCATTTATTTTATATTATTTACGTTTATTTCAAATTAAATACCCATTGATATTGATTATTAGTTATATTAAACCTACACGTCTATGTTCTGCAAAAACGTTTAGGTTAGCTAAGTTATAACTGTTGCCGATTTAGTGATTTAACGTTCATTTTGTGTTTACATTTATATCATATATATATATATGTACCGTTAAAAACGTAAAAATTACATTTAGCGCTACTTTTACTAGCGTTCAACTGGCCTATTATTTAGAATAACATTCGACTGTGAATGTTTTAACGAACGTTAAATTATTTTTCGGATCGTTTTAGAAACTAAATTTAATTTAGGCATTTTATTCACATTAAAACCTATTCGTTTTTCGCCGCAAATTAACTAGTTGAATATGTCGCGATTAAATTAAACATTAATGTACGAGAAACGATTACAACATTTCCTTGTTTCGTCGTTTGCAAATAATACAAATGCAAACTGTATAGCGAATAATTTTATATCACTAATCATAAATGGTTACGACGTTAATTTTAAAATATTCAATAGGCGCGTCGGGATTTTCATTTTCGACTTGTAAGTTTCTATTTACGTATCTATGGTTTTGGTTTAATATAGAGAAATCTATTTATGGGGGTATAGATTAGTTATACTAACGTCGACGCATTGCGAGTTGAGACAGTTTTCCAAATATAAGCGTGGTTTTTTGTAAAACCGAGTAATAATGGAAACGATCGAGTTTAAGTCCGTTTTTAAATTCCTTCTTTTTCAGCGAAATACACTCGGTCGTAATACGTCCAGAAAACGACAGTTGCTCGTAAACACGGTATTTCGCAATTTACGCGCTATTTAATAATTAATTCGGACACTCGTAAACATATTTGTGTTGGCCGTAAATAAAGGTTTCAACAAAGAGAATAATTGATTTCCGTATTTCGAACGATAACGTTTAATTCGGTTTAAGTCGTAGCTCGTGACGAAGTTAATTACCGACACGGAGATTATTATTCTATTATCGCCGTAAATTCTCGTATTGCGCGATACTGGCACATCGGAAATAAAACGGCCGTCACCTTTTTGGCCGGCGTATTAGTCAATCGTTTTGTCGAATCGCTGTGGACTCCACGAACGGGACAATGACGGGCGAATAAGTTTCGGCGGGTCCAATTGCATGGAGACTATACTTACGATAATTAATTGACGCGCGGGCGTGTATGTTGTTCAATGACTACCCACCGAAATGTTGTCGTTTATCGAGGTGAGACGGCTGTGCCGTGTCTGAAAATGACGTAAATACGATTGTGGTTGGACTGTCACGCCGAAACAAATTAGCCAGTTTTATTTGCGTACGTGCTTAGCGGCATGTGCGCGAAATTGTTCGCGTTTTCCCTCTGCC
>JAIPRN010002226.1:0-33051 GCA_025469175.1 Geopemphigus sp. TES_GeoC_2020
ATTCAATTATCACATATGCTTATTGTTCCGCAGGAACAGATTGTATATTTAAAAATGTAAAATAAAAAAAAAAAAAAAAAAAAACTTTACATACACAACATTGTTTAATATACAGTATAAATAATTATAAGTATCTTAGTAACTTTGTAATTATGAAAATGAAATATATTAATTTTAATCTATTGTGTAGAACAATTACACAAATTTGGATGTAAGTAATATATTACCAATATTGTTATTACTCTAATATCCCATAAATCATAAGAATGACTTATTGGAAAACGAAAATTATTGCCGCAAATATATTATATTCGTTTTTGTAGACACGCTAAAATTTATTTTGAAATATTGTATCGATAGATTAAGTAAGTTCATTTTTTATAACAGATGCTGTTAAAATTGATTTTTAGAATCAAATGTATAATTATTTAGTTATGTAATGATGTGAAAATTTGCTAACGGTGAACTGCATTTGTATTATGACAGACAATTTCAAAATCAATATTTAAATATATAATAAATTAACTAAAATAAATACATAAGATGGGTTTAATACATAATGCCCAATATCAAAGAAAATGTATATATTTATTTGGTATATAAAGCCAATATAAAGCCAATATAAAGCCAAGGATTATGAAATTGTTAGCTAAAAGGATTGCGTGATGGAGTGTTTGAATTACCAAAAATAAATGGTTAACATAAATTATATATTAAAAATAATGTAAAATAATTATATTTGACGAAGCAGTGAACATATATAATTTTTATGTTGGCATTTCTAATGCTTTATAATACTACAATTAAGAACTTCTACTTATAAAATTCCACGATTCAAATTATAACAATTAATTTCCAATAGTAAATAAAATAAATAGCCTACAATCTTTGACTAATAAATAGATTCGCAAATTCACCTATTATTTTTATCCCATATCACAAGAAAACAAATGAAGTTATAGAATAAAATCTATTTTTTATCACGCACTACATTTTGTGACATGATATTCTAAATACATCGGACCAATTTAATACGCACACGTAACCAACATAATAATCAAGGATTAAAAATATATATTTATCTTTATTTAGAATCTAACTAAAATAAAAAATGCATGTTTTATTTCACTATATATAAATTATAACGTGTTGATTAGTTTTGTAATACTTATTATTTTATTCCGTTTTATAGCTAGGAATTCGGTAATGGGTGGTAGGTTAAAATAAAACTATAATACCATTATGATGGTTACTTAATAATTAACAAAAGGTTATAGTGTAAATATTTATTACGAATAATTCACGAATTGAAATAAGTTTGAATTATTAATTTATCTGCAATATAAATTAGAAATATATAAATATTAACACTTGGAATATTATATAAAATTAGTAATTAAATGAGAAATTTAGATAATAGGAATTAAATAATATAGTAAAACATTCGCAGCTTATGGAATATTAGCGTATTAATTAATTACAATTTTTGGCTTAGTGTTTATTATTCATAAATTCTGATAATTTGAATGTATATGGTCAATATTAATGTCATTAAAAATTTAATTTTTAATGTTATTTATTAATGATATCAACTTATATGGATAAGAAATTTTTTTTGTATTCAAGCCAATAATGCATGGACCATTACAATTTTTTTTTAATTTTGAATAAATAGTCAAGTTTTTCTTAACAACTAGTTTGATAAAATACCATTATGTAAATAAAAATAGTATAATTCCATCGATAAATAAATAGGATTGTTTTTCTTAGAATATCAACGTCGATACTACGAATTTGTAGCTAAGGAATTATTTCAGATAGAAGATGTATTATCAAGTATGTACCATATTAAATAACAATATAAATGTCATTTTTGATAAAATCTAAAAAAATTATTTACTATTAAAAAATTAAAAAAAGAATTGTACTATAATATTATTTATAATAATCCTGAAATTAGGAATTTTAACAATTATTTGGTGATAATCATAATAATTAGTGTTAAAATCCATGTAATATAATAACTAACACAATTGTAATCAGTTAAAAGCAAGAAGCAAATATAGTATAATTAAGAATTATAGAAATTATAAAAGATAATTTAATTAATAGTTATAATAAATTAAATTATTATGACTTGTGTTTTGTAAACAAAAAAGGATTTCCAATGTTGTGAGATCAATGTTAGAGAGAAAATCTGCTAATAACTTCTTTTATACGGAGTCTTATGAGTTATAAACAAATATTTGAGAGGAACATACTGTATATTCTTATGCGTGAATTATGTATCAAGACTTTTATTGCCTCTTACAGCATGCACAGTAATATAACTGTGTAAAATATAAAAGGTCAAAAATATAGAGTATTTATACCTATCGAGAGCTATGATTTAAACGCGTTATTTGTGGATGAATTATGACTGAAATCAGGAATTTGTACTATTATATCCCCTAAGCCAATATTATAGCAATGGTATTTACGAGGTTATCCACTAAATATAAATATCCATTTAACCCTCTGCAGTTTACCATAAGAACTTGAAATAGTTTAATTTTTATCTTTATATATATTTATGTTTAGATTTTCGTTCTATTAAATGTCCAAGGGAATATTGCGAAACTATTGAGATGCAAAAGAGTGATGAAAATAAATCTACAACGTGAAGCATTTTGTTATTTATTTATATTATATTAAATATTTAAATTTTCAAATTATTGTATAAGAATAAAAATATATTTATCAAGACTCTTTTAATAATAATAGCAATAAATTAAATAACATATATTTAAAAATTTGACGTGATTTATTTTATATTTTATAAATATAAATATGAATATTTGAGTATGTATAAATTCCTTATGCCTTATACCACTCAATCAATCTCTAGAATATTAAGTATATAAATGTTTTTTGCTACAGAGAGTGTAAAAATTTTGCTTAGTGTTCAAGAGGGATATATATTATAATAGAAATTGTTGTTGTATAATGTATTTCTATAATACGTTTTCATGGATACCGAAATTGATCTGGATCGAATTCCAACCGGGATATTTCAGTTCGTGTATTTCAAGTGGCGTTGTTTATTTACTTGTTGAGTCAAATTTGACGTGATTACTTTTATGATAATTTATAAATATAAATATGAATATTTGTGTGTTCACTTAAACGTTCCATATGTCTTTCGATAGCACTCAATCCCTCCCCAAGATATAAAAAGTATAAATGTTTTTTAGTACAGTATGTGTAACTAATTTTCTTAGTGTTTAGGTCAGATAAATTTCACAATATAAAATGCCAGTGTATTATTTATTACTACAATACTTTTTTATGGATACCAAAATTGAAATGAATCGAAATCAGTTCGTGTATTTCAAGTGGCATTGTTTCATTTACTGATTGAGTTACAAAGCACTACATTCCCTTGCATTTCAAATATGCCACCCAAGCAGCATATGATTTTTCAAGATATATTTTATGGGCGATTGTTGAAGGCATAACTATATTCAGATTAGAACAGTAAGGGATAGGATGAATGGAATAATAGATAAATAAAAATTAATGAAGTTTGCGTGTATTACTGGACTTTTAAGAAAATAATGAAACATCAAAAATAAGTAAATTTATATTACCCATGAGTTCCTCTGTTTGGTTGATTCTATGTACTCATTTTAATATCAGCGTATGAAATTATCTGGCACCGTACTTGATTTTCTTTTAGTTGGTCACTAAACCTTTTGGTCGTCATCTTTTATGTATATTTATATTTATTATTTTCAAATGTGTTCTCTGTACAATTTATCTGGTTTCGTGTTATTTGTAAAGATATTCGATTATGTCCCTTCATGCCGCAGGCGGTCGGGCGATTTATTGTTAGTTAGTCATTAATCCTTACGATCATTTTCCATCATGTATATTTATATTTTTTAAAACATGTAATATATATATATATATATATATATATATACGGTCTCTATGGTTTCTTCGCATTCGCCGCTCTCTTTAAATTATGTGTTTATAAGAGTATCCTAATTTATCCCTTTTTCTTTGATTATGCTGCAGGTGGTCGAACAATTTACCCTTAGTTAGTCACCAACCCTTACGATCGGCATTCTAAGTGTATATTTATATTTAATACTTTCGAATGTACTTTATGTATGATTTCTTTATTGTAGTCAATATTCCAAAAATATAGACAAACAGTTCAGTTTATTAAGAAATCTTTAAATATTTGGGTACAGTATTTTTTTACATAAACTAAGCTACATTGTGATATGTATGCATATCTTAACAGTACATATTTGATTCTGTTGCGCTTTCTAAGTACTTGAACTGCTGTTATTTACTGAACTTAGAATTTTCAACCTCCAAGTACTCATTGCGCCGACCATCTAGGAAATTTAATTATGTAAATTTATTACATTGTAATCAAAATTAGTTTGAATGATTTTAGTCGATGTAGAATCATATTTTTTAAGACTAAAAGTAAAAAGATTTATAATCAACAACCACAGCCTTAGCAGCTCAACTCATGACTATCAAAAAATTCAAACTTTGATGGAGAAACTACAAAATCAAAGTTCTGAGATACCCCAACATCAAGGACCTGCGCTTCCATTGTTATGCTAAATGACACAAGTCCTACAACTGCATGGGTCCTTATCGAAGCTAATAATGTTTTTCGTGCCATAAGAATGATTCCAAAATATATAACTTCAACTGATAGAAGCCGCACAGAAAGAAACACATTTATCAACTAGATAATACTAATTAAATAACAATAAGATTCCTTGTGCGCCAAAAAATTAAAAAAATTGTTTATGTTTTAAAATGTGTTAGTTAAACGTAAAAAATACGTTTAATATTAGAATATTCGGCTCATAACGTAACAGTTAAATATAGACTAAACTTATTGATAACGCTTAATCATATTCAGCCAATTATAATGACTAAATTAAAACTAAATTATTGACGTAATATTTGTTTAAATAGGTCTTCAACTTAGGGAATAGAACATTTTACATAAAATATCAATATTACGTTTTTATATATAAATAGGTTTAGCATAGTCAACAATAAATCCCAGATATTGTAATTGTTGAATAACAGATTTATTAATCGAGCATTTCTATTGTCATAAATAAACGAATATTAATAATTTTATATCAAATTCAATGGTAATAATTAACAAAAAATTATTTTATTCGAAAATACAGTTCCGAGCCAAACACAAAATATCTCATTATTCTAAGATCATATTTGTTATATCTGAAACAAATGATGACACTATTTTCGAAAATTATTTATATAGATCGTAAGATAACATTATAAAATTAATTTAAAGTAAGCTTATATCTCGTTTCATATTTAAAGAGTCGTTAATTCCATTTGTTTTTTATTTTTAAAATATAAATAAGACTTATGAAAAGTTGATTAAAAGCTCTCATCCCAATATCCTATAAAAGTTATTTAGAAACTGGTGTAATAACAGGCCTTCGTTTTATTTCTAATTTTATCGCGATAAAAACATAATAAAAAAGGTTTCTCGATTATTTAAGTTGACCATTTCCTTGATAAATTAAAATTTTTTGCATATAAATATGAATAACTATAGTTATATAACAATATAATAATTATGTTATGTTATAAATGTTCTAAATGAAATAGAAAGTAAAAGGTAACAAATTATGTAACAAGCATATTAAAAGAATAAATTTATTTACTTTTATGTTAAATTCAAAACAATGATTGTATTTTATTAATATGCATGTTGACTAATTTATTACATTTTTTTTCCGGTTTACATCAAATATCTTTACTTTGAAACTGCAAATTAAATTTGTTACACGTATTTATTATTACTTGTTGTAAGGCGGTTGTGATTCAGGGACTTATCTCGCCATACCATCATGATCGGGAGATCGTTTATTATCTATTTTGTATTGTACATTTTTAAATAAATTATAGTGACTCACTACCCTGCAGTAATTTCCAACGACTCTCCGAGTCAGTGAGAATATTGCCGATTTAAAAAAAAAGAATTTTTGAGTTGGCGAGTGTTTTGATCAGTAATATAAGACGAGTGCTGTGTTTGAAACTGCCTTGTATATTACGTATAACTGATGTGTGTGGCCCTGGTGTCAAATGTTCGAGCTAGAATCTACTCAAAAAGAGAAATCTTATTCTCGAGTTTGCCGTATCGACACCACGGTTGTGTGCAGGCTATCAATCTTTAAATAAGCGACCAACAATTCGGGAATACGTTAAAAGTTCGTTTATCACAATATCATATTGTTTTCATTTGTTAAATGTTATAGTAATGATGTATTAGTACATCCGAAAAACTAAATCCGAGCAAAACACTGTTTCAGTTTTTGTAATTTTTACTTTGTAATAGAATTAACGCGTATTAAAGTATATGCATATTATAATGCATTTTTATAACGAGAAATATTAATATGAACGGTAAATTATACACACACACACACACACACACACAATAATCCTACTAATTACTTAAGGTTTAATTAATTATTTAACGTAAAGTTTCACTAATACGCATACGTGTTATTACACGGACCACGACGTTGATCGACGTCCAAACTAATGGTAATGAACTTGCGATCCGTAACTTCGACGGTAAAAATGCAGCAGTCGATCAATTCGTTAAGTGGTTAGCGTGTACAATGCGATTGTTTATTTTAAACTGTTTTCAATACTTCCGGACATTTTGTTTGTTTTTAATAACGTTGCAGTAATAACGAAAAGTTTGTGTTAATACACACATAAATAACTCCGTTCAAATGAATGACAAGAGTTTTGGTAGTGTTTTTATCACATTTATCAGGTGACTTGGAACTTATCAACTGTCTATAACAATGCATGCGTTAGAATAATTTCTCTCCTACCAGTTATCACATAACCGCGACAGTAATGGACTTATTTTCTGTCTGTTATATCACATATACGTATTATCACCCTTCCATATTATGATCGACAAGGAAAAATAATTATTTAAAAATTGGTTTAATTATAGTGTGTGTGGGTTAGATTATGTTAGGTTATCCATTCTATCCCTAGCAGTTGCAGTTAGTGGACCGTCTGGATATTGGATAATTCAATTGAACGACTGGTACTTGCAGTTGGTGATCACACCATCCAGCTGGAGGACATAATCCCATTTCCAGTATCAAACGGAAGATGATTAAAATCGTGGACATAATATATATCATTTATACCTTTTAATTTCTACATAATAATTATTGTAAGGCATAGCGTGGTTTGAGATATTGTCCCGCATTACATCGTCTAATGATGACTGTTTATAGTATTTCTTCCCACGCCTTTTTATATAATAAACGGTGGTACGTCACTGCCTAAAGTAATGTCGTCAATGTGATTCCAACCAACGAGTGAAGAGTACTCAATGTTGGAAACTAAAAAGGATTAGGATAGGTTAACAGTACATTAACGCTTCATTAAAATATCTGTCTCTCCTCTTTCGGACCTAATACGGGATGTCAGAGGAATTAAGAAGATTTACAGAGGAACTAGAACTGGTCTCTTTTAGATATTATTCACGACATTTTCCGAAGACGACGCTTTCGCATTACTAAAAATAATTGGAAAAAACTAGTCCTTCATTCAATTTATTATTAATAAAATCAAATTACGAATTTTCAATTGAATCTACAACATTATTGGAAAAAAGGAATTTTACTAGCTGTTTCATTAATAATTAAAAAATACGTGGGAAATGAATTAGCTCAATTTAAATGTCAAAAAAGTAAAACACATAAAAAACTAAATGGTGTTTTAAATCAAAATTCTGGTTTAAAAATTGTGTTAAAAATGTTTGAAATTTTAAGGGGTGAAGTTGAAAACATAAATAGGTTGTCTGAAAAAATGAAAAATTATGATATATTATACAGAATCTGTCAGAACAAACACATGTTTTTCAAAATGATGCTACACCAAAAATAATTGCAATAAAAACAAATTATTTATACCAAAAAATATAAAAACACGAAAAAGGCGTGTCTTGTATGTCAGCATCTGTCCCAGAAATAGTTTCAACACTCATGTGATCTTGTCCTTCAATTCATCATGGGTTTGTGTTTTTTATCAATAAACTTTTAATTTTAAGTGATTCCACAAGAAAAAATCACATAATGTTATGTTAGGGGAGCGGAGGGTTCACGGTATGTCTTCATACGTTCTGAAACGTTCAGGTAATTTGTTGCGATGGACATCCATCGATGCACGAGCTATGTGTGACGTTGCCCCGTCTTGTTGAAACCCCATTTTCTTTCACAGAGACGTCGACATCGAAGCATAGGAAAAAAATTACCTTTGGCTCATTAATCCCAAGCGAAACGGCGCACAAACGGACGGAAAGATTTGGGTCCCGCAATGTACCTAACCTTAATCTGTCCACGTTTTCGAACATTCTAATCAACCAATTTTCGTTCGTTCAATTTTCTTATCATCACTGTACCTGTGTGTTAAACGTTGTGACTCATTTCAAGATGGAATTGTGGTCAGGAATCATCGCAATACGCGGAATGTCGAATTGAATTTGAAAATCTCGTTACATTTGAATGATATATTCACTGTTTTCGAAGTATCGCCGTTTTGTGAATACACCATGTTGGATACTCCACACCATGTTACTAAATAAAACTGCACGTAATCAGTTTTCAAACGATCTATCTTCTACACTTATCAAACTTTCACACTCAAACTATTAATATTTTTAAAACTCGCATTTGTTCTATACGACCATGTACTCCGAGTACGTAAAAATTTTGACCGTTAATGTATAACGAAAGTTTTCAATATAAAATGTTGGTATCAAATAACCTAGACAAATTTACGTTTGAAATCTCAAAAAACTGTTTCATCCTGCAGTGTCATTTTCATTTTAAAAAATTAGTAAGCTTTACATTTATTGTGAACTCATAATTTTATGTTGTATTTAAGATCAGCAATAAAGCGTAGAATACGATTTATCAAAACTGCAGTTTATTTTAAAACAATAAAGTATTAAATACCATTTACAATAAAATTAATAATAAAATAAAATTAAAACAAAACAATATCGATAAAAAAAAATATAGGCAACCTATTTCAGTACATATGTAGTTGTTTTTTATATTCGATAAAAAAATTCCTGTATCAACAAATGTTTTAGATTTGATTCAAATATATCAGTTGGACAAAGATGTTTGAAATAAATTTGTTTTAAATTTTAAGCGATGACAAATTATTGAATTTGAAAATTGTTTATAGTTATACTTAATAGAGAATATCATAAGAAAAGATTTTTCGGAAAATATAATAAAATGGTTATAACAATACTATATAAAATGTTCACGTTTAAATTATATAGTATATTGAAATATATCCAGATGATTTTCGTCCCCTCGTCAGCGGAAGCATAATGTGTATGCGCACATTCCAGCCACAAGCCTCAAATCTTTCCAAGAAGCCGGTATTCTAAGGGACGAGTGTAGTTACACATAACAAACAATTCTGCATTTTGACTCATATAATATTCTCGGTAAAATTGACAAAGTGATAAAGTCACCGATTCAATCTTTTCTTAACTTAATCTTTTACGTCTCCAGACTAAAAGTGTAGAACGTGGTCATCGAGGAAAATGATAATTGTTATTTGTTTTAATTGTTTATCATTACCATATTCAATTATTTTTCTTTACACATAATTTCCAATTTATCAACTAAATTCCTAAATAATTATCGGACTCAATTCCGAAAATTAATTGTTATAACTTATAAAACAATACAACAACATCCTCCTTCCCTTTTTTAATTTCACTTTATTTTTTTGAGTTTTTACATAATATTACAAAAGTAATTGTGAACCTGCTTTTTACTAAAAAAAAAAAGAATTTACACTTGTTCATACACAATACGTGGCTTTATGAAAAGCGGTACATAATCATTTTTATTGTATTTGAGTAGATTACACATGCATGTATGTAAATAATATCAGTTAAGAACAAAACAATGTGTTTTTTATGTTGTGATTTTCAAGCCATTTTTCAGTAGATATTATGTATTTTATGATAGAAATTCTTACTATTAACAACATGGTTAAAATAAAATAATGAAAAAATTAAAAAACGGTCAAAGATTTCCATTCAATTAAAATATCAGAGACATTTTCTATTACGGAATGCATTAATAGTTGTTGTAATTGATAAAGAATTACATTGATTAGCACTATATTACATACTTTATTACATTAAAAATTAATTGTTATAAGTAATTTGTATAATAACCAAACCTTTTTTGTTAAATTTATAAATATCAATATTAGCGTCAATCACAATAATATTCGTTTATAAATTAAACAAATATATTTAATTGTAATAATATATATGTTAATAAATCAAATAAAGTTACTGCATTCTATTTGAATAAAAATACTTTTTAGGTATTAAGATTACAAATGGCTTTAAATATATTTTTAATGTCGAAAACAGGAAATATGAAAACTCTATCCACATTTTACTTATATCTATGTTCCCAATTATATATATTCAACCTTAAAATTACGAAAGTATTTCCAAAATTGAGACATACTAAATATACTTAATTTATCATTTGAAAAATCTCCATCATAATATACATAAATTCTTTTTGTTTTAAATTAAACACCTATAATGATAACATTAAAATATTAACAACAAATTTTATAATGTTTTTATTTTTGTAAGAATCTTATTTACAAAATAAATTTTGTATTATATCATGTAAGAAATAATTATTAGATTTTCTATTTAAATGATTAGTGTTTGATTAAATTATAAGAATTGTAACGACTTTCAATCAAAAAAATTTGAGTATTCATAGTGCAATATTTTATCCAAAAATAATAGTATTTTTCAATAAAAAATTTAAGAATGTCATGAAAAAATTATAAAAAATGAAAATGAAAATAAAATAAAAAAGTAAAAGTCATTCATTTCGCACAAAAATAAAAAATAGAAAATTTTGGAATTTTTATTTTTATAATTTCAGAATAACAAATTATATATAACCTCCGTGTTAAATAAAAAACCAAAAGTTTTCTCATTTTAGCTTTTTAGCTGTCAATTTTTGACAACCTCAAAAAAATCTAACTTAGAAATGGAACTAAACGTAATCAAAAGTCTATATTTTTTAATAAAAATATAAATTGTATTGTAACATAGTGACTGTCCAAATCGTATATTTACTGTTTAAATATTAAACAATTATGTGTAAATATGTATAAAATGTTAAAACACACATTTCTTATAGTTTCCATTTAAATGTGAAAATTTTGGGGTGAAAAATAAGAAGAATAAGAAATCTTGTTCGTTTTAAAATTGTGAAATATACTCTTATTTCTTTCAAACATTAAAAATGTTCTCCATGACCCATCATATTCATTATTAATGTGAAAATATAACATATACCGTCCATTCTTCAATTGGAAGATGAATATTTTAAGGCAATTAGAAAAACAGAGTATTATATTGACAATGGTCGATGACACAAAAAACCAATATTAGCATAGATTCTTATAACCTATGTGATCAAAAATTTAATAATATCGTAAAAGTAATAGTCGATGAATATTTTACATAAAGATCAATTATTCAAATTTATCCGTCATATATATTATGAAACTCTTGTTGCAGAGGCTCATTATAGACCTAATTTATTATACTTATATTATTTAAAAATATGTTGTAATGATTTGTACACACATCATAATAACAATAATAAGTAATATAGTAATTTAAGTAATTTATTTTACTTTAAATTTATTTTACTTATATTATTTTATTTCAATAAAAAATAACTAACACTAGATCTCCTCAGAATATTGACCATATTATTGAAGTATAACGAATTATAAAAACATTACATTAGCAGTATCTACAATAACAAAAAAAATCACAAAAAAATATAACAAAAAATGCGTAAACAAACACAATAGTTAACAACCATCTGGGATAGGGTTACATAATGAGACAAAACGAATATTAGGTTGAAGCACAAACATTCCCTCGAAATCATTTTGCCAACTTAAACACGCACAGCCATAAAGACCATAAAGGACAAACACAAAAGGAATATAAAAATAAACGCTAATATCAATAAGAACGCGAAGGACAAACACGACGAATTCTACATGACTAATCGATTTACCACCATGGATTCATCGTGCTGATGTTATATAAAGCAAAAACTACACCCAGCCACGAGCAGTCTATAGTGTGGTCTGCAGAGTAGTCTACAGGGCGGACTGCAAGGTAGTTTGCAGGGCAATCTGCAAAGCAATAGACACAGGCAGTCACTCGAGCAGAGAAAACTCCTTCGCTCAGCAGAGAAAAGTCTCTCGTCTCCTCAGGTTCCAAGGAGAAGTCTTTTGCCTAGGAAAGAGAAGTATTTCATCTCCTTGAGCAGCGGAGGGAAGTCTCTCATCAGAGCACGTTCAGTAGATTTAACGAAGTTCCAGCTACGAGCACCAATTACTTTCACGAAATCGATATTCTGAAGGACGAGTGCATTTAATCATCACCAACATTATCTGCATTTGTCTCCTTTAGCACTGTCGGTGAATTCGGGAAAGCGAATGCACCAGCCCAACATTTTCATCATTCCTTCGCTCAAACTCTTCTGTCTCTAGACCGAAGAAGCCGTGAACAGTTGGCTGGTAAGCAATCATTATTTGCTTAAAATTATTGTTGATTATATTTGAGTATTTCGACTGTATTCGATTACACCACTTTATATCTACGTCCCTAGATAATTTTCGCGTTCACGACGTTGAATATTTAATTGTAATAACTCATTAAGCTCACACCTCTACTCGTCATTTCCCCCAACTCAATTATTCCATTAAATTTTCTTTTCTTTTATTTGTTTTTTGAGTTATTACAGTGTTTAAATAATATCAGTTAAGGACAATGAAATTGTATTATGATTTTAATCAGTTTTAAAATTAATAGTTGATGAATTTAAAAAAATAAAATAATTTTCATTAATTAAATATCTCGTATTGTTTTTCCCATACCAATCACCCATGTATATTAACAAGTACATTATATTATATATTATTATCGTATATTATATCTAACGATTTGTCTATTACATGTAAATTCCGGTATTGATTACAAAAATGAATCTTACTGGATTTTGTTTTAATTAAGATGTGGTTTTATTAAATATTTTAGATTATAAATAAATTATAACGTAAACTTTGTAAAAAAAAAATTATTAAATTAGAATAATTACTGGCGTAAGATCACTTGTGTTTATTATTTATATACATTTTTTATGTATTTTACCTCCATGGATAAATTTTAATATAAGATTTATATATATATATGAAAATCAAATTTCAATAATATAAAAACATAGGATTACTTAATGTGTTTCGTATTTAATGTCACTAAACCAACACGTATACAGAATATTTTGTATTATATTGTATAGCTTATAATATTAATAAAAAACAAAGTATTCATGTGCCCTCTATCCTATCCATCAGTTCGGTTGCCTATGGATTTAATCAAATAATTACATATTGGATTATTAAGTTTAATAATCTATTAATTGTTTGGGAATTTGTATGCAATGACCAAATTCATTTTCACAAGTAAAATTTTAATGTCAAAAATAAACGTAAATATACCCGTAATAATATGGTGTAAGTAATAATCAACTTGGTTTTTATATCAAATGCAATATTTACAACTATTTCCCTACAATATCAAAGTAAACTATTAGCAAAATATTGACAATTTATCTATTACCGCTAAGTTTATAGTTAGATGTCAGTCTCCAAATTATTTTGTTAAAATAAAATCTAAATTATACTATTACATTAAATAATTTTACGGCCTTGATACTTAAAATTATTAAACCATCACATGTACCAAAGATTTTATATTGTAGAAAATTCATTAACACAAATAAATATTGACACAAAGAACAACGTTTGTATAAGAATCTTAGGAATATATTTTGTATATTTCACCTGAACAAATAGTTTCACAATATTTTGAACAACTAAAAAACAAGTACGATACCATAATTACTGTTAATCTTTCTACATAAATTGTTAGTGATAATATATACTTCCCTTTTAACTAAAAGAAATAATAATGAATACATTTTCCGCAAATAGATATATTATTCTATTAACTCTGCCATTAGTTACTATTTTCAATAACACACAAGTTACTAGTAGGTTTATTGTTGTAGCTTTTAAAAATAATTAAACATTAATTCTAGTTTAAAATTTTTTTTTTATTTAACTGTATATAAGTACTTTTGACATAATTTTGTACATAAATTATATATTAATTATAATAAATTTTTATTATCTATACATTTAGGTAATAATGTAAAAGGTAAGTAACCTAATATGAATTAAATAAAGTATAAAACTCAAAATTATTATGCTTCGTAAATTAATATTCCCTATACATAAACAAAAAATATTTAAATCTTTGAGAGAGCTTAATTTTTTGATGTAACAAATTTTAATATTTAAAATTAATTTAAATATATTTATATATTTATAATAATATCAAGACTAGGCATTTGTCCTTTATACAAAATAAGGTCGTTTTAACAAGGATTTGAAGCATAGGATTAAATGTGGGTGAATCATATGGAAAGAAGCGTCTGGTATTTTGTGCGATAAGAGGATTCTAATGAGGCTGAAAAGTAAGTTTTATAAGATTGTAGTAACACCAGTTATGTTGTATGGTTCAGTGTTGGGCGGTAGACAAGAAAATAAAGCAAAGAATAAGTGTAGCCGAAATGAAAATGCTTAGATATATGACTGGAGTGTCAAGAGAAGTTAAGATAAGAAATGAATATGTAGAAAGAAGCGTAGGAATAGCGTTGATTATGGGTAAAATGAAGGAGAATAGACTTAAATGGTCTGGTTATGTTACCATAAGAGAAAATTCGGAAGCAATAAGAACTGCTAGGTAAGGTATTAAGCGTTGAAGAAAGAAAGTGAAGAGGAAAACTAAAGAAGAAGTGGTTGAACTTGATTAAGTGTGATATGAGGACTGCTATTGTGTGAGTGAATAATGTAGGAGATCGATTTAAGTGCAGATTGAAGACTAGGGTGGTCGATCCCAAATAGTTGGTAGAATAAGACGAGGAAGAAGAAGTAGAAAAGAATCAAAACTGAGCATTTACGAATGATACATTAAAATTGCGTTCGTAAAGTTTATTAACGTGTAAACTTTAAATTAACTTACTTATGTTACATTAACATAATAATAGATAACTAAATACTATTAAGGCACATAAGGATTCTGTCTAATTTTATATATTCTTTAATTTTATAATAATAAGTGTTATTTGGTTTTTCTAAACACTTTTTAATTGTATAATACAAATTTTAACATTTAAGTATGAACGCAAATTTATAACATTTATGAAATAATAAAGATCAAATTTCACTATTTTAAACAAAACATTATAATAAAGACGTCTAAATAAATCATATTTAAATTATCTATTTATAATTTAGAAGTATAAGTAATTATAATTATAAGTTCAAGAAATTAAAGAATACACAATGCATAGTGGTTATCAAAGGACAATGATGAAATGTAACCCATTCGTAAACAATCAAATTGTCTTTTATAATTCAAGTATAATAATATCAATAATCTCAATATTAGTCAATCTCAATAATTTCATCTAAATAATATCAATATTACTCACACCTATATACACTATACAAATTAAAAAATTTTTTATTAATAAAATAAAATTTTAAATTACAAACATTGACTAATAAAAGTAAATAAAAGTTATGTATTGAAATTTGTATTAAGTTTTACTGATTTTACCAATATTGCAATCAAAATTTGTTATAAATAATATATTGAATTTATGTGTTTAGAAATTAGTTGTTTCATTTTACTTATTTTTATACGTCAAATTTTAATGATATGTTACTTATTGTTTATATTAACATATTCATCTCTAATTATTTATGATATTTTTTTAATTTTAGATTGTTTAAGTAAGAATGATGATTCGTCATTTTATTATATAATATGTTGATTAAATATAATTAGATCCCAATCTTCATATATTTAAATTATTATTTTTAAATATAGATTAAATGTAGATTCATTTTACTTGGATTATTTAGTAATCACAAATATATAAAAAATATCCAAGGTTTTACTAAAGATAATGATTACTTTGTTTCATTTTGCATAACTTGTATCAATATTGTTGGAAACTAAATAATAATTAATAACTGATTATTTACGAGGCCTGACTCTATTTACACTTAATAATTACTAGTTCTCTCATGATTAGCGTTAATTATATGGCGGAGTATTAAAACCCACATTGTCTTATCTGAATAACATTAAACATTTGTAATGTTGTATGGAATGTCTAGGCCACAAAAACCTTACAGTTGAGTCAATGTGACCTCGATTAATAAATATCCAAGTTTCTTTAAACTGAAAATATATAATTAAATTAAATTAATATATATATATATATATATATGTATATAAATATTAGCTAATTGATATTGGAATTCAGTATATAAAGTAATAATAAGTCCTAAAATTCTTTCATAGTACACATTATTTGTAATATACATGTTGTAAAATATAAAAAATTAAGTATAGAAAATTAATTTAATTTTAATTAATTCATAAATCGAATTTAAACCAAACTCAGGCAATCAACTCGTTCATTATTTACTGTCTACATATTATCAGGCGCTGCCACACATCACCAAAATTCTAGAATTGGATTCATTAGATTAGATCAATACATTTTACTTATATTTTTTTTGCGAAATTCGATGATGGTATGGCGTTGTTTTATATAGGATACAAGTACAGTATAGTATACAGTAATACGACACACATATATTAAGTAATTTAGCAACCGATAAGTTCAATAGGTATATCCTAAATTCAAGTCGTTAGGATTTATCTTGACTATTATTATATATATTTATACCATTGTAAATCAATAGCAATCGAAAAATAATAGCTGGAATAGTTATTCTTACCACTCACATTAGTCAGCTCAAAGATTAAGTGATGTTTTAATACATATATCAACGATAATAAAGATAGTATTGGCATAGAATAATTCACGTTCCGCTAGTAAAACATTCAAGAAATTTAGAACTATTTTTAAGGAGGCTATAATAAAACCATCGAAAAACTTAGGCAAAATCCAAATCATTGAGGTATTATCAAACAGATTAGATTTTACAACACTTTGTCACTAGAAAATCAAATCGAATAAATTGGTCGATTTATCGACTGAACGTATATTTCAATTCTAATTACCTAGCTTTACAATGAAAAAAACTGTAGTCAGTTCGTAAAATAAAAATTAATTAAGGTTTATAAAATAATAATAATTAAAGTTTATATATACCAAACATGATATCATACCTTGTTTTTAAGAAATCAATGGATTGAATAATTTTATTATTTTTATTATATAATAGTACTTAGCAATAACTTTATTAATATTGTTCTACTCCTAAAAATCTATGTATTATCATAGATATAATCATTTGAATATATAATTATAATTTAGATTCACTCAGTAACGTTGGAGGATTTAATGGTAAGCACTATTTAATGTATATCTCTTATATCAATCGAATATCTTTCATATAAGGTAAACTGTAATTCATAAACTGAGTGAGTAACGATAGATTTGAAGTGAACCTATGGGGTTTTCTTTCAAGTTGATTCAAATTCTCTCGATGCTTTCAAATACGCCTTCTTAAAATTAGGTGAGTTGTTAATAAAAATTAATAATTATTTCTAAATTTAAAATGCTTCCTTTCATATTATTTTAGATAACTTAAGTGATTTTAAATCTATATACAAAGCAGATATTATATTATTATACAAAAAATATTTTTCGCTTTTTTTGCTACTAGCGACCATGATACAAGAATTAAAGGATGGTAATTTATGTTTATATATACGCGTGTTACTATTGTATACATATGTACATTCAACAGTATAAAAAATACAAATATGGCCATTTCTTTACGATAAATACCTCTCACATACATATACACACATATACGTACATTATACAGAAATTAAATTACTAACGTGTAATCTAAAATGAATCATTTCTGAATCCATCTCACCGCATACAACGAAAAATGACGTACATTAATTATTTCAGTATTTTTGGAGATGATTATGGACAAAGATATAAAATGTCCATGTTATATTAAATGTCCAAAATCAATTACAAACAAAATTAATAAAATGTAATGATTATGAATACCAACGTTTTTTTCCAATATAATTGTTAACGTTATGCAATATTATCAAAAACAATATGTTATAATAATAAAAACGTTATAATCGTAATCGTCTTCGTAATTTTTCTTGAGAAAAAAACATTATTAAAATTAAACTAAAATACAATTCAAATTATAACAAAGCATTGCCTGGGTTACAATCAAATAAATGAGACTATGAATGGAAGAATGATAGTATTACTGAAATCTGTTTTTTTTTCCACTCAACGTAACTACAATTATATACAATATATAATTATATTTTATATTATTAAATGCATTTTTATAATGAAATATTGTTCTTTTTTTGTTCATAATATAAGTAACGTTCAGCTACAAAATGGCTATCTCAGTTTATTTTCCGTATACTCGGAATTTTATCAATTTTCCACTAGGATGATAATTTTAAAAATTCACTTAAATAATTCAATAGACGTTAAAAAATATATATACATATTAAAATGTAATAAAAAATAAATTTTAAGTGTTGACAATTGTTTTGATAAAAGACAGTAAATTTCATTATACATACATATTAATTTTACTGAAATTGATTAAAGTACAAAATAATTTTTAATGTTTAAGACGTCGTTGATATGTATTGTTCAATTCTTTACCAAAGCGCATATGAAGGTATGTTCCTTTATTGTCAGTAATATAAATATTTTATTGCTGCGTATCTTGGTAAGATTATTCATATATAAATTAAATATGTTCCAAACAGCTATTGATAAAATACCAAAGAAACAAACTATTGCTAATCCAATAAAGTGGTGCGATACAAACGTGCCCGGTTTGTATCATTTTCAAATTTTTTATTTTAACCAAATTTATAGTTTTGTGGATTTTCAAACACTGTAATAAATAAATCAATCATATATATATATATATACTTTTATGTAACTGTTGAAGTTCAGTTGTTATAGATTTTAAATTATTATCTTTCAAATAGTAATAGAACATAATGGTTTTTTATAAATATAATCATAATAATAATTATATCTCATTTATATTAGAAAGTGATGAAAATAAAAATTGCAAAAGTAAGAAAATTTTGAACCACCTATATATTTGTTTTCTTTTACTAAAGCCAACTAGTAATTGGTTCTGCAATTTTCTATACTCCTGTTTTTACCAAATATTAATGTAGTTAATGTATAGTTTTTGGGCAAAAGCTGTTTAATGTACGAAGTTTTATTTGCCTACGACATTTTTTACATCCAATATTCTTTCTCTTTTTGTATGAAGCAATGCAATTTATCTCTTTTGTCATACATTTGTTAAATTATACAATACCTGAATATCTATTTATTTCAATATTTTATTTTGAGTACGCAATTATTTGGTATTTGTTTCATTTTACTTATTCGCATCATTTAACTGCAGCTATTCATCTCAAAGCTTTTAAGTAGATTTTAAACTAACTTATTTTAAACTTATTTAAGCCTACATAATTTTTGGTAAATTTTAAATTTTGAATAAATTTTATACAATACGCAACTGTTGTTGTATTTTTACCTACAGGTATCATAATAGTTGATTTTTAATTTATCTCTTTTTAAATATTAATTCTATAGATATAAATATATTTTATAAATTATTGTATAATAATTATATAATCATTCTCTAATTAGTTTAAATTATTGTTTTGATCTCAATACTTATTGTCATATATTTGTATAAATTTAAATTTATAAAATAAAATAATTTAAATAATATAAATATTATTATCGTATAGCTATGTAAGCTAATTTTATTTGTTTATAATGTTTTGCAATACTCTTTTGAGATTTTATTCATTATTAGTTAATGTGCATTGTTGTCATTAAATTTGATGAAATATCTCCGATGTTCAACTATTGTTATGCATATTTTATTATTAATTATAAACTTATTAATTTTCTTAATAAATATTCGATGTTATTATTTAATATCATTGGAGGATTGAGCATCTTTGTAGACATTTTAAAATTATTTCTGTCTTGTTTTTTATTCTTATTAAATCTCAATTTTCTTAATATATTTATTAATCTAAATAATTATATCTCTATTATTTAAACAAATTTTCTTAATGTTTGCTTAAGTTTCTTTTATAGTATATTGTCAAAGGACTTTTCTATAAAATCAATAATTGTATACTCATTTTTTACTTCTTAGTTAAAATTCTTATGCTCATAATAGCCTTTCTATTTTCTCTGTTTCTTCTTCAAACTAAATTGGGGCGGGTTAAAGTACATTCTAATTTCGTTCTCAATTAATATAGTCTTATATGATTTATGCAGTTATATAAATATATTTATGTGTGTATGGGTGTGTGTGTGTGTGTGTACGAGATGTTAACATAAATATAAACGCACGTAATTTACCGTTTTTATATGCAATAATGTAGTAGAAATAAATAATTATTATCATATTAGTGTTTTGTTAATATTAAATATTGAATATTTTAATTTCAAACAAATGTATAGATGCTTTAGTACCATTCGGTAGTAAGTAGTGTTTTATACCTATTATACACAGTATTCTAAAATGATTTATTAGGCTTTATTTGGCTGTAAATATTAAATCTTTTGATTGTAGTAATTGAAACACTAACCATCTAAAATGTGGGATCATCACATTTTTACCGATTGCCGATAAATTGCGATAAAGCGCAGCTTAACCAAATAGCGTTCTATAATTATACGTTGTCGAAATGTCGATCGAGCAACAAAAGGTCTTATTTTATCCACAAGAAGGGTTTTAACTCAGATATAATGCTATATTTTTTATCAATGAACAAAACAATGAAACATATAAAATATCTCAAAAAAACAAGGAAATAAAATAAAAATAAAAGAATAAAAGAATAAAAGAAAAAAATGATCAGAGGTTAAGCTAGGAGGAAAATATAGGAGGAGGTACGTGGTAATAAGTGAGCAGGGGAAAGTTGTATTGAGTTACTACAGTTATTTATCTCAAGGTCGTGAATACGAGAATTATTCAGGAACGCAATCGAATAGTGTCGTAAAAACGAATATGATTAAAATATCCGAATGCAATTAAGAGTGAGAGTAAAAACGAACACAATGGTGTTCTTTAACCCAGCTGACCATGTTCGACTTCGTGAGATTGCGTCATGATGTAAGGAAAAGTTTGGGTCGGTCGTGTTCTTTCCTCAAATCCACTGACAAATGTTGAAATAAAAACGCGAGTGTTTTGATGACAAGTAACTGGACTCGTCCTTCGGAATACTGACTTGTTGAATATTGCTGATTGCTCGTAGCTGGAGCGCGGTCAGATGCAGTGAACTTGCGCCGACGATAACCTCCTCTTCCATGCTTGATGAGAAACTCCACCACCAACAAGACTCCTCTTTAACGCACGAATAGACGGGAGACTCGTCACCGAAATGACTACTTAGCCGGCAGTCCGTGCCGAAGCCTTGTCTGGCAGCCCGTGCCGACTGCTCGTCCTGGCACGACTCAACTGCTGGGCCTGACATGACTGCTGGGGTGAAAGGCGTAATGATTGGGTTATATTAGTTTCGAGGGGTCACGTCTCTATAGAAATTGGCACGTCTAGTGTTGTTGATTGTAGTGGTTGTGTCCTTGAATTTCTTTGTTTGGTTGATTTTAGATACGCTTTTTAGTATCGGCATGTGAAATTATTCCATGCAATGTACGTTTAACCTTTGTTTATTTTGGCCAGTAACCCTTTCGGTCGTTGTCCTTTATGTATGTTTATATTTATTAATTCCACATGCGCTCTCTGTGCAGTTTGTCTAATTATATATGATTAGAAAAGATATTCGATTTTGTCAGTTCGTACCGCAGGCGGTCGGACGATTTATCATTAGTCAGTTAATGACCCTAACGGTAGGTACCCATCATGTGTGCCATGTGTACGATTTCTCGGGTTTTTTTGCATTCGTCGTTCTTTTTAAATTTAATGTGTTTGTGAGAGTATTCTATTTTAACCCTTTTTCTTTGAATATTGTGCATGCGGTCGGACATTTTGCCGTTGGTTAGTCATCGATCCTTACAGTCGTCATTCTTCGTGTATATTTATTTTAATATTTATTACTTTCGAATGTGTTTTTTGTGAAATTTGTTCAGTTTCTTGTGGTTCGTAAATGTATTCAATTTTCTCCCTTCGTGTCACAGGCGGTCCGGCGTAAATTATTCATTAACCCTTACGTTCGACATTCATTATGTGTATTTACATTTTTCGGAATAATGCTACATATGTAATTTCTCCAGTTTCTTGACATTCGTCTTTCTTTTTAAACTAATATGTTTACGAGAGTATCTGATTTTGTCCCTTTTTTATTGTATTGCAAGCGGTCATTCGATTTACCGTGAGCTAGTCACTAAGCCTTACAGTCGTCATTCTTCGTGTATATTATATTTATAACTTTCAAATGTGTTTTCTATTTTATACTTTTAGTTTAGTTGGTATTCCGTGAAGGTCAAGGGGCAGTTCATTTTATTAAAAAATCTTACAATATTTTATACAGAATATTTTGCTTTATATAATCTTAACTAAATTATGATATGCACGCATATTATTACACATAAGTAATACGACTAATCTAAACATTTGAACTGTCAATAATTAATAACTACGCTGGACATTCTGTATAAAAGTGGTTATATCATATTTGGTGTGATATGAAATAAAATCCGGGGGCGAGAGGAATGCTTAGTTATACCAAAAATAATGTTAACCAATAAGGTTGAGCTGTCTACTGCGCGGAATGTTAAATTATAAAAGAAGCGATTTGCTTCCAGACGTTTATTAGCTGCCAAAAATTTTGTTTAACGTCTATCCGGGTAGTGGATGTATTGGCACCGATTCGATAAAAAAAAGGCCTCTATCAAGTTCAATTCATAGGTCTATATAGTAGAGTACCTCAGAATAATCATATGGGATTTTATTTTATTCAATTTTAAATACGTGGGATGCAAATGCTCAAAATATCCGTTGAACTCATCCGTGTCGAGCTGAATCTCTGAGGTAAAATAGTGGGTCATATATAGCCAAATTATAGCTCAATATTAAGCAAACCATGGAAGATTATAAGATATTAAGGAACGTTGAGTGTTAATATTTGAATGTCTTACGTTAAACCAAGCATTTTGACCGCATTACATGACGTCCTATACGTTTATGGAAGCTCATATTCATAGTATTAATGATACCTAAGTATTTTTTTAAATCAAGGGATCTAGTAAACATATAATAAGGCACATAAGTAAATCAAAACTGTTGTAACTTTGAGAAAAATACATTAATTCTTACCTAGAGACATATAACATTATTATGAATATTGTCAGTGTTGTTAATGCGCCAAAATGGTTTATTCTAACAAAGAAATATACCATTATATTAATTCATCTTTTCATTGTTATAGACACAATGCATACAGCTATAAAACACGGATTTCGCATAAGACGTGAGTAAATAATATACATTAATTTCTGTTTACGAAAATTTTTGGTTTAATAATATAAATTAATAATGAAGGTTAATATTGTAGAGTTTAGTTGATGTTATACTATATATAGTGTACCGGAATGATTGGAGAAATTCTTAGCAAAGAATTAACTACAAGCAAAATTATTGATATTTTAAATTACATTAGAAAATTATAATAAATATTATAAATGTTATAAGTTAGGGTTCATAACATCACGATTCTGTATAAACTATACTCATTGAGTGGCTCAATCGAAATCAGCCTATAAACTCTAAAACTATATATTTTAATATTAACATATCGATTTAAAATATATGAAAATAAGTCTTGTAAATTGAGAAATAGAATATGTTACATTTTACACTATCCATATAATATATACGAGTATACTGTATTGAATCCCCAATAAAAAGCCAAGGATATTGTAATTATCTATTTTAAAAGATAAGTTGGTCAAGTATTTAATAGTTGTCATAAATAAATTAATAAAATAAATTTTTCGTCAGCTTTGATTGTAATAGATAACGATGAATAATTACATTAAAAAATATTCATGATCAAATGTTAGATCATCTTTTTGTAGTATGTAAACTTCAAATTTTTATATTTAAAAAAAAATTCCCTTTATTATTCTACGTATTAATATAAAATATTGCGTATATCTTATGCTTATTTAAAATTATTAACTTATAGAACGTTCTCCAAATCAAATTTATTGTTAATATACGTTTTTGTTTTTTATGGCTAAGTATTAAGTATAATAAACCAATAAAAAATCGAACAGAGTGTAAAAATTATTTATTTATTAGTAAATACGTTTTAAGTTAAATATATAATTAATGGTTATTTATTTGTTGCAACTTGATATTTAAAATAAAGTAAACTTAGAAGACGCCCTTTAATTATTCTCATTAATTAGTCGGCTAATACATAACTCGCCATGATAAAATTTAAATTACATCATATACATATGAGTTTTTTATTTTTCAATATCACTTATGTATAATGTGTACATGTTAACTATAATTAATAAATATTATAATACATTTTTTTTTTATTATTTAACTTTTTATTTCTTTTTATAGCGAGCGTTGATGATGCTAATAGTAGTAATAATAGTAAGTCTTCTTTTCCTTCTACCTCACCTCTTTCCCTGCTTTTTGCAGTCGGCCACCCTAGTCCACAACTTCCACTTGATCCAATCTCCCACATCATTCACGCAATTACCAGTAGTTCTTATATCACACTCAATGGCATTCAACATCTTTTTCTTTGGTTTTCCTATTTTCTCTTCTTCTTCAACGCTCAATTTCATAACTATTTTTACTGATTCCTTTCCTCATTAACCCCCACTTTAAAACTTTTCTTAGCACCTTATCATTACGCTTTCTCTAAATTTATAAACACCATATAAGATTTTTCTGCTTCTTCCTATACTTCTCCACAAGATGCCTCACACAAAACAACGGTTCCATCGTCAACTTTCCAGGCATAAAATCAACCTGATTTTTGGTCACTGACATATTTCTTCTAAGTCTCATATGTATAACATGTTCCCATATGTTCATACTAGCTCATCAACTTTATGCCTCTATAATTACTACATTCTTATTTGTCCCTTCTGTCTTCAAATATCGGTACCACAACACTCTTCTACCACTCGTTTGGCATTTTTCCCTCTACTATCACTTCATTAAAAAGGTCTTTCAACCACCTTATGCCAACCTACCCTAACATGTTTCACACTTCAACTGGCAATTTATCCGGTCCTACCACTTTCTTCTTCTTCATCACCCTCACAGCCTCCTTCTCTCTAATTATACCTGTTTAACCTTCGTCCCACTTTATATCCTCTATCGCTTCTCTCCAATACTCCTTATTCAGTAATTTCTCAAAATATTCTTTCCGTCTTTTTTTACATTCTCATCCTTTGTAAGCCCTCTCTTACTATAATTTTTAATACCTTATACCTCAGGAAAACCTTCGATCATTTTTCTCTAACATTATCTAATCTACAAATTTCTTTTTCACCTTCCTTTTTTTTCAACCTATTAAACCTATTAAACTATGTTTTAGTTACCTCCCATATTGTTTCCTTTCTCAAACTTTTATACTATAGCCAACCTTCTAATCATTTGCGTTAATTGTCCAGTAATATATAACTGGCCTTGTTTGAAACCTAAGTTACATCATTATATACTTATGAGTTTTTTATTCTTCAATATCACTTACATATAATGTATATATATTTTTGTAATGTCCATTATTTCGTTTCTTTTTATAGCAAGCGATAATTCTCATAGTAAGTATTATATATAATTAGCAATCAACATGGTTCGAACATATTATTTAACTTAATGTTTTATATTAAAATATTGAAACTAACTCTAAGAACATGATGCTATTTCATTATTAAATCGCAAGAGCAAAATTATATCATCATAAAACAAATTTTATATAAAAATAACATTAAAAACGGATATACTTTTTAAATTAATAAAATGTTTTTTAGATATTAATAAATAGAAAATACGATTGTCTTTCAAAATTTTATAGTACCACCTTTTATAATTTTCTAGTACATTTTTTATTCTTGTAAAAGACGAGTATAAAATATTGTTCCTTACATATTTAACGTAATGTCTAGTCATTATTGATTTCAAAATTCTCAACAATATCAGTCATTAACAATATAAGATAATATTTATTTTTAATTCATTAAAATTTGGGTTGAATAAACGTTTTAGTAAAATTAACTATACACAGTGTACCAATTCGATAAACGAAGATTAATAAATGTATTACTATGTGCATAAACGTAATTGAATTGTATTGTTAGTTAATTTTTTATAATTGCCTTTTTTAGAATATATAAAAGAATACCATGATCATTTTATTAATCAATATGTTCTAATAAAAGAGATTGAGACATGTATGTATCACAATGAAAAACAATAATGAACAAAAATTTAACTCAAAAAATGTAACAAAATAGATATTTTATTGTAAAATTGATAATTGTTTTATATTTTCATTAACTTACTAAATATACTTATATATTTTTCTTTCTGGTCTTTAAGTTACATTAAATAATTGAGTATTTGTAATATATATTTATAATTATTAATATTATTTTCAGATTTTACCGGCGTAAAATCTCCGAAAGAGTATTGTGACGATTACCTGTAAAGAAGTATCGAGTAAAGAAGATTAGTTCAATCTATCAAGGATTTCGTTTTAATTTGAATAAAATAGTTTCATTTATTTTTACTAAAAATTATATATATTTAATATATTTAACAATTTGTGTTGAATTCCTAGAATATATTTCAATAAAGAAATATTTATAATCAATAAAAACAAAATTATTATATATAAGTATTATAATATTGAAGATCCTGGCCCCTAATCCAGAAACCAAAATCCAGAATTTTCGCTGGTTGCTGTTATTCAGACCAAATTTACTGGGTGTCAATAAATTGACCTGCGATTATTTTTACCCCTATAACCAATATCGTTGTTTCACTTAATATATACTCAAACTATTTTCACCCCCTTCATCTACTACTTCTACTAGTATATTAATGTATAATGACATCGATAGAATACATATATTATGATAGTCTCGTAGCATTTATCAATTACGTTACTACGAATCATATTTTACGTAAACGCAAATTATATTACCTACGTTTATGAATATTTGTGAGAAACCTGATTAACATATATGCTGATTGAAATTCCCGACAAATTGTGTATTTTCAATAATATTTTCACGTGTCAAAAAAACAAATTTTAAATTTATCCCTTTCTGTACTTAATCTGAACTCCCACTAAGTTCTTCTAGGTGAAACACTTTCCTTATTCCATTTACTAGTATATTCATTCGTAATAACTTACAATAATATCACTTTAAAATACGTCTTATTTTTACTAAACCTATTAATTTTACCCGTTATTGTTTTGTACTATACACTATATTATGTGTAATATTTGTAGAAATCGTTATATTTTATTTATCACACATAAAAAACTATTCGGAAAATTAATAAAGCAGTACACCGTTTTTATAATATGTTTTAAATGGACAAATAAAAACCGTACTATTAATTTTATATACACTCAAGTAGTATGAACGTGAATGATTTTTCTCTTTGGAATCTTTTAAGTTTTATAAAATATATTTTTTTGGTAATTAAACTTGTAAATTATCGTAAGTATCTACTTTAAATTTATTATAAAGAAATAATTAACTAATTAAATATTGCGTAAAGATTCTTATTTCCAAAAATGTTTGAAAATATAACTCTCGAATATAACGTTCTACTGTATCTATTTTAATCTAGAAAATGTACGACAAAAACTTGATATTTTGTAAGATAATACTAGCATAATAAGTTTAGATAACCACAGAATTTAGTACATGAATTTGAAAAAATGTTTAGTTTTATTTAGAATAGTTAAAAAATATATTTGTGCTAATTTTTTGTCGTAATTTTAGACAATTTTTAATTAATTTTAAGTAAATATATTACAACACAATAATGATCACCTAAATGACCTGTAATAATTTGATACAATTATTGCAAAATATGTAGAACAAATAGGGTAAACAGCGTTTAAAAGTAATAAAATATATATATATATCAAAAAATAATTTTAATAAAAAAAAGAATATTTCAATATCTATAATCTATCTACTAGGAATTCACGAAGATATATAATGGAACAAAGACCAATAATGCATACCAAAAAGTGCTCAGTGTCGGAAATAGAAATTGTTCAGCGCCAGAGTGTCACTGCACACTGTACATGACATTTTTTAAATCGACTTATTTTTCTTTATTAATTTATTCTTTTGGTTTCAAAAATGTATGTGTTTGGATTAATTCGCATAATATTTATTATATAATAATGACTTATTGTATACGTACAAAAGCGGTAATTTGATTAAAAGTATAATAAGTAAAATTTTACATATAAAGTTAACGAAGAGTGAATGTAAGTGTCAGTTAAGTACATATATATATATACATTATAGTTTATCGAATGACTTTTAATAAATCCAAATAGTTCTCAAACACACGACTCTAGGTTTTTCGTTCACTTTCTCAATACTAAACTAACGACGTACGGACCTTTTCTGTTCTAAGGAGTTGTACGTTGAAGCCAGTTCGGATGCTGGATGATTATAAGGGATATCTTTACTGAGGTATTTGGCTCAATCACCAGCACCAGGCAGTTGGTTTATTGTATATTTTTTATTGCATGCTTTTTCATACAATAAACTGTAGCATGCTCGTTGGCTGAAGCAATGCTGTTAAGGATTTTCGGGAAGTGAGCGCATAATACCTCGTAATAATATTTATATACATCATAATTACAATAATTAGTCATTATAATTTATGTCGTTTATTTTGCTGTAAAAATATAACACAAACATTATATTATTTAATTTCAATAAAAACTAGCTGTTCTTTTCAGAATATCACCCATTTTATCGAAACATAAAGATTTATACAAATATACATAAGCCGTATTTACAATAAGGAATATAAAACACTAAAAATATAACAAAAAATTTATAAACACATGCGAGATGTGACAATTATTTGGGATAGGGTTACATAACTGGATAAAACGAATATATGGTCGAAGGAAAAAATATTCCCTGGAAATCCTTTACCCAACTTAAATACGTACAATTCTATGGATACTAAAAAGAACAGCACAAAAAGATATAAACATAAACGTAAACGTTACAAACCACGTGAAGGCCAAGCACGTCGAATTTTATAACGAGATGATATTGGTTAATCAACTCGTCACCATGGATTGCCGGCACTGATGTTATTTAAGACAAATATAAAGTCCAAAGTCGAGCAGAGAGGAGACTCTCGTATTTTCGTTGAACAGAGGGAAGTCTCTCGTCTCCTCAAGCAGCGAAGGGAAATTTCTCATCTCTAAATCCAGCTGAGAGAAGACTTTCGTGGGTGCAAGTACAGTGCATATAAAGATGTTCCAACTAACGGGTGTTTCAATTAGAACGCTCGATGTTTAAATGTAAATAAAACAAGTTGTGTGTGAGATATCCACTCAATTTTTTTTTATTTTAAATAACGTTATATGGAAATTATATACAAAATATAACATCGTTTTAATGTCCGCCACGGCTTTGCTTGGTGGCACGTATTCGGGAAGTCCAATTTTCTATGGCTTTGTCGCATAAATCGGGTTGAATTTAATGGATGGTGTTGGTTATGTTGACTTTGAGGGCATCAATTGTTTGCGTTTTATTTGCATAGATCTGCGATTTAAAATAGCCCCCAAGAAAAAAAGTATCACCATGCCCTCAAATCGTTCACGCAGAACGTCCATCGTTGCATTCGCTATATGACACGTAGCACCATCCTGTTGGAAACACATGTCCTCAGTATCAATATCAACCAGCTTATGTCACAAAAAGTTGCTGATCATTGATCTGTAGTGCTCGCTGTTGAAGGTTATGGCAATGTCTGTTTCGTTTTGAAAGAAGTACGGACCGATGATTCCGCCAGACCAAAATCCACACCAAACAGTGGCTTCTTCGGGATGCATTTTATTCTGGTGTATCTTGTGTGGATTGGTATCGTCCCAAATCCAACAATTTTGTATGTTAACATACTCATTCATTCAAAAATGGGCCTCGTCGCTAAAGATGATTTTTTTAGCGAAATTTGGTTCAACTTCCAATTGCCACAGAGCACAATCAGCGAATACATGGCGTTGTGTATGGTCGTTTACCTTAAGTTCCTGTGTTAGTTGGATTTTATACGGATGCAGACCCAGGTCTCTACGTAAAATTCCCCAAGTTGAAGTCACAGAAAGACCAAGTTCTTGTGAATGACGAGAAATGGACTGCCTTGGGTTCTTCCGTACACTATCACGCACAGCAGCGATGTTCTCAATAAACTTTATAATTCGGTGACGTATAGGTGTTAGCTGATGATTTATTAAACCAATCGACTCGAATTTGGCTACCAAACGTCAAATAGTGGACTCAGCAGGTTGGTTGTGTCGAGGATAAAAATCACGTATGCACTGATTTTGTTAATTAAATTGAATTATACGCACTCGTTGTTTAACACTATTATCGTTCGTGGTGATTTGCCATACAGTACTGAACAATTCACAACACATTTGACAGATAAGGCATTAACGATATTCCCGATATAACCGATCAAAGATCGAGCGTCCTTTTGAAAAACCCAATTCAAAATTTAACTCTTTCAAATTAGTCGATATTCTGAGAGACGAGTGCAGTTACTCATTTCAAACATATCAGCATTTTGATTCTTTTGATATTGTTGATGAATTCGGGAAGAGAAGATACAAATCTAAACTGTTTTTTTAATACTTTACAGGATCTGTTAAGTTTTCAGACAAAAGAAGTCGAACACGGTTGGATTGATAAATAATTATTATTAATCCAGTTTTGATATTAATTATATTTGATTATTTTTAACTATATTGGATTTTACCACTTTTTTAATTACATTAATATAAAATTTGTAATAATTCATAAATAGAATTAAATAAAAATTTAAAAAATTAAATTAAATAATATTATATTTATATTTATTTATATTTAATATAAAACTGAATAAAATTTTAAAAAATAATTCATTAAATAATTAATAAATAAAAGAAAAAAAATATACAAATATAATAATTGAGAATAATAGGGGAGGAGAAAGCGGTGATCAGGTGTAGTGAACTTGCGATGGAGAGAGACTCCTCCATTCCGCTTCAACGAGAGATTCCTCTTCTGGAGAGACTTCACCCTAACACACGAGTGGACGAAAGACTCATCACTGGTCGATAAGCAGTTTGTGTCGACTGCTTGTTCGGCAGACCATGCCGACTACTCGTCACTGTTCTGGACTGCTGCCTAAAGAAGCTTAATTTTTGGGCTATATAGGCTTCGTGGAGTCATGTCCCTAAAGAAATTTGGCACATTTGATGTTATGCTCCTTGTACTGTTGACCTAGGTAGTTGTATCCCTGGGTTTCTTTGTTAAGTTGATTCTGGTTACGCTTTTTAGTTTCGGAGTGTGAAAGTATCCCTCGCTATTTGTGATTTACCGGCATTTAGACTCTAACACTTTCAGTCGGCATTCTTAATGTATATTTATATTTATTACTTTCGAATATGCTGTAATAACTCAAAAAACAAGAAAATACAATAAAAATAAAAATGAAATGAATAATTAAGGAAATGGAGAGGTGAATGGGATAAAGCTGGTAGAGGAGGGAAATAAGGTGAGCAGGAGAAAGTTTTATTGAGTTACTACAGTTATTTGTCCCAAGGTCGTGAATACGAAAACTATTCAGGAACGCAATTGAGAAGTGTAGTACAAACGAATATTATTGAAATATTAAAACGCAATTAAGAGTGAGAATAAAAACCAACAGAATGGTGTTCCCTTACCAAGCTGCCCGTGTTCGACTTCACAGGATTATGGCAAGACGTGAGGAAAAGGTTGGGTCGGTGCCTTCGTTCCACGAATCCACCGACGAATGTTGATATAAAAACGCAAGTGTTTTAAAGACGAATAACTGGACTCGTCCTCCGGAATAATGACTCGTTGAATGTGGCCAATGGTTCGTAACTGGAACGCTGTCAGCTGCTGTGAACTTCTGCCGTCGACGATCTCCTCTACCCCTCTCGACGAGAGACTCCTCCATCTGGGAGACTCCTCTTTAACGTACGAGTAGACGGGAGACTCGACACTGGCTGCTGCTAGGCCGACAGTCCGTGCCGAAGACTTGTCCGGCAGCCCGTGCCGACTGCTGGGCCTTACTGGACTGCTGATAGGCGTAATAATTGGGTTATATAGGCTTCGAAGGGTCACGTCTCTATAGAAACCGGCATATCTGGTGTTGCGGCACTTCTGTTGTTGGTTGTTGTGTCTTTGCGTTCCTTTGTTCGGTTAATTTTGAATACATTCTTTATTATCGGCGTGTGAATTTTATCCTGCGTACTGTGTGTTTTAAAGTTTTTAGTCAGTAACTTGTTCAGTCGTTTTATGTTTATTATTTCTAAATGCGCTCTCTATGTAGTTCGTCCCGTGTTATATAAATTATAAAAATGTTTGACTTTGTTCGTACCGCGAGCGATTGTGCGACTTATCCTTAATCAGTAAATAACTCTTACAGTGGGTACCCTTTATGTGGCTATGTGTATGAATTCTCGGGTGTCTT
>JAIPRN010002227.1:0-33050 GCA_025469175.1 Geopemphigus sp. TES_GeoC_2020
CTACAAGGCGTTGCGATTCTTCGAGAAAATAATGATCCGGGACAAGCTGATGACGAAACTCCATCCGAAGTACGCGATCGTTTTGGACAAGTTCACCGCCGAGATGGACAATATCGCTTCGGCATTTACGGTGAGCGCGCGTAACGGACGTAACCGACACGGTTTCGCATTGAGTCGGCCCGGGTGTTCGACAAAACACACATTTCCGGGACGAACCGTTCGACCGTAATTACCGAAATTCGGAAACGTTTCGAAACGGGTCGCGGACCGCGAAGTTGGTCGGATGGGGGTTGAAACTTCGTAAGCTGATCGAAGTACCGACCGTTACGACTACCGGTACGACCCACGCTGGCCCGTAACGGCGGTACTGTCGGCCGTCGTTTTTTTACGAACGAAAAGCCGCCGAACGGGGTCCGGTTAGATTGTCGTTAACGGGTTCTTCCGAACGAATCGCAGACGTTGGTGTCGTCGTCGCCGCAATCGATCATTGGCATGCCGACCGTGTTGGGCAACATCGTTTTGGCACGCGATTTGTTCTTGAAGGCGAAAACGATCGCCCGGGTGATCGAATCGTCCGCGAAATATTCCCGGGCGGACAAGGATGAGGTACGTACGGCCCGCGGACGGGCGAAACGTGACGGTAGAAAGGGAACCGGCGGCCGGGAAATATATCGGCGCGCGTTCAACAGGCGCTGTCGGTGTACGGGAAGTTTTGCAAGAAAGTGTTCGCCTACGAAAACGCCACGTTCGACGAATGGCTGAGCGACGCCGTGGAAACGGAAGAACGGCAGATGCGCAACGGGTCGCTGTTGGTTATGCGCGACAAAAAACTCGCGTCCACGTTCCACGTAAACGCGCCGCGGACGTTCGTACACGACGTGTGTGCTCCCGTTTGACGACCTATGCCGAAATACCGTCGCCCAATAACCGTCGACGCCGTTCGTCTTTAGTTTTTAATTGGCCGTATAGCTCTTGCCGAGTTTATACACAATCCCGATACGACCGTTTCGGAACGCTTCTTCTCTTTTCATAATATAGTTCCCCTCCCCCCGACAAAAAAAATCGAAATTTTCCCCGCTAACTTTGTTTGACTAAGTGAATTTGACGAATGGCCGAATGGAATCCATCGGTACATTTTGTTCGCTTACGTCTTGGCGCGCTATAGACTTGGGTCCGTATTCGGTACGCGAACCTTTCCACGATCGACGTTGTAAATCAACGATGGTCGGTTTCGGTTCACTTGACCATACGTCAATCGGCACTCGCGAGCGATCCGTGCTGCGTCCGGTTCCGATATTTTGTCGCCAAGGTCCTTATCGGCTGTTTACTATTCGCGTCGTTTCACTGTTCGTCCGTGTCGCATTGATCTATAACGTAAACGAATATACCGTCGATCGTCGCGACTTTTATCGCGTATTCTTCGGTTCGACTGTCGGCGAAACACGCGTAGTTGAAACACTCGCGTTCGCCGTCGCGAAATCTCCCGAACCGTCCTAACCATCCGGAAAGTCTCCGGTAACGCGTTCCGCCCGTTTTCGACGTTGCCGCGCGGACCGATAACAACCGTCTACGGACCCGTTAACCGCTACTGAAAACGGGCGGCTAGACGTTCGCGGCGTTTTCCCACGGGGCGCACCGGTGTTTCGCGGTCGTCTGGGGACACACTGCGTGCACGTACGATGTGTAAACCGCGACGTCCGGCCGGCGTGTTTCAGAAGGAACTGTTTCGCGTCTTGTACTTGGCGCTTCAGTTGCACCAGCTCGAATTCCGGTTGCCCAACGTACTCGCGTGTCTCGTCGTCAAACGAGAACAGATACAGATCAACGTCGGCGTCATCGACCAACTAGTGACGAAGTACAACGAAACGTTAAACAAAATGGACCGTCCGGTGGTTAGTAAACGCGATCCGCGCGTCGACGGTGTAGTATACAGGGAGAACCGTAGATCGTGTATTCGGTTCGAATTCGTGGTCCGTTTTACACCGGACGACGAACGGCCCGGGACATAATAATTTGCGCGTCGACGAATATACGAAAATTTACGCGAACGCGCCGACCGCTACCCGGTCCGAATTCCCGTAAAAATTGCGTTCGCTTGTTGCGCGGAACTAACGAGGTTATTGGTCTAAATGACGGGTTTGTTCACTGCGTAAAACGATAAACTTACCGAAACCCGTATAGAAAAAACGACCAGCTACGGTTTCCGTTTAGAAATCGCGCCGTTCTGGTGCCGTGGCCGACACGGATGAAGTGCGTAATAGAGGAAAATATCGATACGCGCGTTTTAATCAAATTCCATAATCCGCCGATTTTCGTTACAGTTTCGCGTGCATTTCCGACACAACGTGTTTAAATATTTCTCTCGCGCGGTATACTGAAACACTGGTCTACCGATTTCGACGGATTCTTTATTTTGTCCGTAACGTCGTCGAACCGACGAAACGCCAAAACGATGATTTTCGTACTGTACACGATCGATTATTATCGAAAACAAATATATCGTTTACTTAGCTAACCGCCCGTCTTTGTTCGGTTTCCGATCGTTGTCAAATATTTGGCGTGTTCAAATTTTCGAGCGCGAAGTACACGTGTCGGCGTAACAACCGTCGAAAACGGAACGTTTTATCGGCGCGAAACTAATAACGACGGTAGCCGTTGCCGCGAGCGAATGCGGTGACGAGCCTGCGTGCGGTCCCGCGGATGGGAAACGGATACCGGCGATTCGCGTTGTTTGTGTCCGCAGGTCAGCGCAATGGACGGCCGCTTCAAGGAACTGAAACGCACTATGGCCCCCGCGCTGGGAAACAGATTCACGTATTTGTCGTACAAGTTGCCGCAGTTTATCGAAACGTGGATGCGTTCGTTTAAGGAATTCAACCGAATTTACAACGAAATCGAATCGGTAAACGCGACGTAACGGTATCGGTCGAACGGACGATTGTAATTTTCCCGAATTTATTAATTACTCGCACGAACTTGGGTCGATAAACCGTTTTTCGCGTATACGGTAAACCTCGGGGCGTTCAATTTCGGAATAATATTCGTAAAACGTTCGCGACGGCAATGAGAAACTCGTTGTTTTTCGGCAAACGCGACGTTAAAAACGATTTATCCGTTGCGTACGGCGTTTATCGTAGCACGCGCCTTCGTTAGTAATTTATAAAAAATCGGATTTCAATTTCGTCCGTACTTTTTACCGTAATAGTAAACCATATACGTTTATTATTGTCCGTTATATTCGCTCGAAATAGTGAAAACCGTCAGACACAAACCTAGCTACGTCATCGGCTAGGCTTATCGAGTCGACGTTTGAAACGAAGCAAATAATAACCTAAACGCGTTCGCGATTTATGCGTTTATCGTGTGTGAACGTTTAGCGAACTGTCTACTATTCTACATTAAAAACGGGCAAGGCGACGCTGCGTAGTTCACATTCGCGCCTAAAGCGAAAATATAACCGAAATAATATTTCGTTAAAAAATATCGCTCACCCGTCGTTCGGCCTGTATTGAATAAATTGGAAAAATAAAAAAAAAAAAACGTATTTTCCGGATATTAGGCATTTTGGGTAATTAACGTTAGACGGGATATTTTTAGACGTCCAAAAGTCGAAATTCGGCCCTACGCGCGCTTACACACACACACACATATATATGTATACATTGTACTCGAATAAGACTAGTAATAATAATAGTAAACGTTTGTAACTGTCGGACGTTTAGTACGAAACAATAATAGCCGAGAAACTGAAATTGATCGAAGGTCTAAAGTACTTTACGACGAATGCCGACATCGACAACGTCTCTAAAGATTCTAAAGGGATATTCGTACGTACACGTTGAGTATTAAGTACACGCGGCAGTGACGCGAACGGTTTACGACGATTTATCTAAAAACTTCGCGCGGGACTCGGCCGGTGTCGTACCGCGCCGATTGCCTACCGCGAATACGTTTCGGTTTTAAACGTAAATATTCGCCAATGCGTGTCGAAAAACCGCGCCGTTACCTCGTCACTCTTACCGATTTGCTTGAATTAACCACCTAATCCCCCCCCCACGCTCTTTTAACCGTTTCGTTGAGCGGCGCGTGTAATAAACGTTTTCAGAAAATCATGAGCCAATTTAAGGCGCAAGGGAACGAAAACGTGGCGACCATAACGCACGCCATGACGTACATCATGGAGGCACTGAACTTGATCGAAAAGATTTGTTACGACTTGCAGACCGGCTATCACAAGCAGATGAGTACGCTCTACCAAAAATACGAAAACGCCATATTCGAAGCTTTGGCCAAGTAAACGTTTACGAAACAACACTCTACCGTGCGGGCGTCTCGTTTTAAAATTTTTCCGTTCGAATTTCGAACGAACGACGCGCGTAGACGACGCGGCCGAGAATTTTCGCGTCGCCGACCTTTTCGTTTTTTCAACGACGTCCGTGTTCGCAGAATGATAATGAACAACTACGACGATTTTCGAAACCTGATCAACGGCCAGCGGGGTACGGTGATCGTCATTTTCGGCCGGATGGTCAACGACAAGTTCACTCTAATGTCGGATATCCAGACGGTGAGCGTGATGCTCACCGAGGTCCTGGACCACATGTCCAAGAGCCTGCGTTCCGTGCCCAGGTGGCTGAGGGCGACCAACATACGGTGCCAGTGGGTGCAAAACACGAGAACGGGCGACAGACATTTGCCGTATTCGTTCTACGAGCACGGCGTATATGACCGGAAACCGTTGATCGACGGCAAACGAAACTGTTACGAGGCGATCAAAGAAATCGAAAACCAGGTGGCAGCCACCGTCAGAATGTAACGGCCGTTAGGTGTTTCCCGGGCTGTCGGTTTACGGTCGGTTCTGGGCGGTCGGGCCCGGTTTAGGCGCCGTTTTTACCGAGTTCGTTGCGAATGAATTAATTTAGAAAACCGGTCGCGCCGATAGAACGATCGCGCGGTAACCTATTTATATATATATATATACACTTACTAGCGGTATATCCGGCTTGGCACTCGTCGTCGGCTATTTTGACGTCCGTCGAGTTTTGGCGATTTATTTTCGACGATCAATTTTCGTACGCCGATTTTCCCGATAACGACCCGAAAACGTTAATATTTTACGTTTCCGTGTCCGTCCGACGACGAAATGATAGCTACGACACACCGCGGATTCTACGCTCGCGACTTTCGGTCGAACGGTTTTCGATATTTCCGCACGCGACCGTTTCGCGAGTGTCCGGCGAGCTAATAGATACGCGCGCGCCGTAATCGAAAGCGTACTATTCCTGTTCGGCGGGTACCTATTGCTGAACTTTGTCGTTGCGTCGATCTTCCGACTAGTTCGGTTCAGTCGCGTAAAACGGTTCGATTGCCGGCAGCGAAAGTCCGCTCCGGGTGTGCTAACGGTTCCGGATGTTCGAGTGCCGTATAAAGCGTTACGAAATACGCTGGAGGAATGCTTACATATAAATCGTGATCGATTAGAATTTGACACTGCCGTGATCCGTTCGACCGGTTTCGATCCTTCCGGCGCGGCTTAGATTTACTCGCGTCCGTACTGGAAACGCCGGTAATATGGCCGGACGCGTTTTACGGGCACCGCCAAACACAGCCCGGGGGGGGGTTTAAACTTTTTTCGAAATGACGGCGCGAACGTAAAAATAAAAACCTCCTTAACTGGTCCCGCCGAGTCGGGCGCGAATTTCGCCGCCGTTTTTCACGTTCGGCTCCGATCGCCTTTACGAAATTCCCCAAAAACGGTAAACCTCAAGCCCCGTAACCATTCCCGTAGTACGTCTACGTGTGTATATATATATACGCGCATGGGGCCGCAGGTTCTCGAAATTCTATTTTCTGTTGGGGAAACGCGACCGGAATAACATCGATAAATTCTTGGCGTCCGACCCGACGCTGAACGATTACGGGAAAAAAATGGAATTTTTTTCGACACTGGCCGACGGTCTTCGCACGCAGTCGTTCATAGACTTTGGTTGCGTACGGCTCGACTATTCCCAATACAACGGCAAGCTGATTGAGCGGTGCGTTTATTGGCATTCCGTCTACGGCGACCAAATGATCCGTGAAATAGACGACACGATGGCCGGGTTTTCGGATAATATCGCGGTAACGTTTACTATAAATTTTCGGTCGATTCGGGATAGCCATACGGGCTTGTCGGCGAAACGCGTTCACCGTGTTCCGCACACACGCCAGTACGGGCAACCGGGAGGGGCGGGGAAGAGGAGAAGTTTGTCCGTCGAGCGTTATATAGCGAACGAATGGCGAATGTTCGTTGGTAATCGTCGCTCGAATCACCGGGCCGAGTCGGCTCCGATTAATTTGGTTCCTACCGGAAAATTAGCGACGCCGTTTTTCGATCCGCTAATACCCGTAAACGTCCTCACGGTCCGTGTGTTTGGCCGCAGAATTTACAAGAGCGGTTGAACGCCGTTTTTCGCGATTGTCAAGGGCTCGAGTTCGTGGAGAACGCCATCGGTGATATCAAAGGGACGGTTAATCACGCGGAATTAATATTCTACGACATAAACCGCCGGACGGACTTCATGGCGAAACACGGCATAACGGTGAGTTACGTTATTAGGGATTTCGGTTTTTGCGACGTCGCGCTGTTGTCCGTTCGCCGCAGTTGTCGGAGGAACAGTCGAACCAGCTGACCAACATAAAGACGAAATGGCGAGATTTGTACAAGGAAGCGTTGACCAAGAACTATTGTTTGGAAGAGGCCAAGACCACCGCGGCTTCCAGATATTAGATTATCGAAACGCCGTCGCGTGTAATTGTTACGGGCCCGAAGAAAGGACAATTATTTCGTTCGTTTTTTTATCTCGTCTTGACACAATCGTAAAATAGTGTACGGTTTTCGAACTTTTCAATATTCGTCGCCACGCTGCCCCGAAAAATACGATTTTCAGTCGCGGACGGTACGCCGTTTTCTTTCCACTTTAACTAAAATGTACGAACGACATCGTTTCGGCGCGACAATCGTCTTTTCGGCAAAATACCGCCGTCTGATTGGCGGTATCCGCGGACGGTGTTTGAATGGTATACAAATATCGCGAGCCCGGTACGTCTCTCGCGAACCGAACAACGGAAACTTTCGTCGGTGGAAATAAAACCGCGCGCTTCACCCACTCGCGTCTGCGAACGACGGGCCTCATTGTCCCTTCGAAATTAGTTTTTGAAGAACTTCGTCGCCGGTGTTTGTCAGCCGTCGGCGCAACGCCTCGTCGACGAATAAATATTTATACGTGCCCGACATCCGGACACGTCGTTCCAGTAAATAATAATATCACGCGAAGTCTGGCGATTGTGTTCGGGACGATTTTTTTTTTTCGGATTTCCGACGACTCGCGTAAATACGTTTTTCCGAACTTTCCCCGAGTAATTATTTGACTCGCACGTACCACGCGCACGGAACGTATTGCGCCGAACAGTATAATGCGCACGTATACTACTCGTCTCGTCGCGTCGTTTCCACTCGCACGTCAAAATCGTACGTCTTATACGCGTAATAACTAACGCGCTGATCGAATTAACATTAAAAGCTTTTCGCGTAAAAACGAAATCATCTCCGTTCCTTCGACGCCCCACTCGTCTGTATATATACATATACATATACGTATATGTGCGCGTATATAAAACTCAATTCGTACCCTGTCGAGGAGTGAAACGTTCGGTAGCGTGTTCCAATTTTTTCGCTATAGAAACGCGCGTGCGTTTTGTTGACAACACATTATTTCGTTATCGCAATGGGTTCGCGTTATCCGTGTACGTGTATATAAAATAACGCCATTTTCGTGTCTAACGGTCGACGTTACGCGAATCACATTACGTTCCGTCACGTTTGGGCCGGCTGTACTTTCTTCCCACCGCCGGACATTTTACAATCCGAATTAATTACGACGCGTCGTATCTGTATATATATATATATATATATAACGGATATATTCGTTTCGTCGTCGCGACTTTTTGTATACGCCGAAGTAACCGTGTGATCGTTAATAACATACCACGGCGTACTAACCGAAATTGTCGAAAAAGTCGTTCGGTTCCGATTTTATTCACCGGCCGGCGAAATGTTTTTGAAAAAATCGGAAATCCCCGTTAGAAACGTACGGTGCACCGGTCGACACGTGACTGATCGTAGAAAATGGCCAGAAACGGATTTCGCGTCCGTGTGTCGACCGAACGTCGAATAGTTTTTTTCGTTTTTTTTTTTATAATTTTTACTAAGAACGATCGACGATCTGTTTCCTAGGGATAACGGTAAGTAGACGAGTGGTGTATGTAAAGCGAGAGAGACTCGAGTTTGGAGACGCTATCCAACGATGGCGCTTAAGCGCGTTTTATTTAAATACGTTCGAAGATAGTACCGTGGCAATTGTCGCTTAAGTTTTCGGGGGAGATTGCCAGGAAGAGGTTTGGAGCAGAGGTTCGAGACAAGGAGGGTAAACGTGTTGAAGAGTAAAATGTTGTCGTAGAACGTCGAATTTCCTTCGCGATATGTCCCGTAGAGTCTTACGGTAAATAATAACGGAAGATTTTTTTTTAAAAAAGAACCCCCCCGAAAATATACGTACACGAATACAAGTACGATCGTCCACTTGGAAACGCAATCGTAACGTTTCCGACGTACGCGATTCGAGATTGCGAATTTAATAACGCGGGTACGCGATTGCGAAATACGTACCCGCGCACGTGTGTCTACGACATCCTACGTTCGTGCGCTTGCGTATTAAACGTACGTTATTGTTTTACGTCAGACGTCCAACGATTACGTGGTCGTAATGGCCGATCTTCGTGGGTTTCGGTTCGACGGGCACGCGAAAATCGGCGTGATCGACTCGCGCAGTCGTGCGCGCTACGTTAACGGCGTATACGAATAATACCGCCGCCGACGGCTAACGCGCCGAGGAACGTTTATCGTACGAAAACGAAACGAATACGAAAATATCGCGACTTTATACGGACGACGAATTCGAGGCCGTCCCTCCACCGGGAAAATCGAAATTACACGATTACGCGTATGACGGTATACCGTCTGTTCCCGACGAACGTCCCGATGTATAAACGGCGTTCGGGATGGGCGAGTGTGCAAGTAATCGTTTTTCAACACGACGGCCACGACGTTGTTTTATCGGAGACGAGACCGTACGATGAAGGTGGTGGTGACGTACCGATCGGGCGAAAAAGGCGAAAAGCGACGTTTTTAGACGTTCGCTCGGTACCGTCCCACAGTTGTTGTAATACCGTGTCTACTTTGTCTAGATTTAAACCGCCTAAATGTTTACAACGATGATTGTTTAAATATTCTCGATACGTCGGCGAAACGTGATTTCGATAATTCCGCGACGGGTCCGTGGCGAACGCGGACGGCGATTTTAAACGTTCGCGTACCCCCGAACGTACCTTTAATGGCCGACGAGTATTCGTCGATTTTCGCGTATTAATAAAACGGATTACCGTCGTATCGTTTTTTCCGTCCGTAGCGAGCGCGATCGTTTCAAACTGCGCCGCGGTTTGGCCACCACTGACATTAGGCGCTTGCTCCGACGGAAACGGACGTTTCTATATACGTCGAACGTACGAATAACGACGAAAAATTATTCAAACTCGATCCGCAATTGTTTTCCAGGTTAGCCATAATATAACGTATAACTAGGTACGTTAATTCGTATCGTTTAAATTACTTGTTACCGATTGGCATTACGCAACCGAGTTCGGTTAGTCGGTAAACAATTCGTTTTAATTATTATGTTAATAATCCTCTACCGAAGTTACGACGATACGCGTATATATATATATATATATATATATTATCGCGAGCGCGTTGTACGAAATATATTAATTATCTTTAAACGAAAAAAACAAACTAGTTTTTCTCGAAAAACGGGCGAACCCTATTTTTGTTGGTCCGCGTGACGACCTCGCCGATACGATATAAATTTACGTAACGCCGTAGATGTTACACCTACGCCGCGTTTTTTCGTGACTAATAAAAAACCGTATTTCGTCGTTACCTATAATAATACGTCCGAGGTACGTACACTACTATTCGCCAACCGGCGCGTGAAGGTGACGAACGATTTGCGAAAAACCGACGGATTAATCGGGTGAACGATCCCGCGCGGGCAACCAATAACTACGCGGATCGATTAATTTATCGATCGTCCGACGGCCAACCCGCGGCTCGACGTTAATTTAAATGTACGGTCGGGACGAACGGATTACGCGCCAAATGACGCGTGATAAATCGCCCGACGTATTTTTATTCGTCCTTTATTCGGCGCTCGTTTCAGAGCCAACGCGGGCCCGAACAATTTGCCCGACGGGAACACAAACCGACCGACGGCAGACACGCGTGTGGTCTAAATTCCGATAATCGTTTCGGACATTGACGCGAAATGGCCGCCGCCGGACTAGCACCGAAAAACTCGACGTACAGCACGCATCGGCTACGCGGCTGGGGTGAAGGGTCGTACGCGTTAATCGTCCTCTTTAATTGCCTTTATTTATTAACTTATACGCGGTCGTCGTGCGCGACCAATGGAAGTTCAAGTTCACAACCGGAACCAGTGTTATGGTCGTCGCGGACGTCAAACACACGTACGTACGTAACAAGTTGGTTACTTACTTCGGCGGACGTACCGCTCCCTCCCCCTCACCGGACTAGAACGCGTAAAAATAAACTCGAAACTCGTATTGCCTCATTGTCGAGCGACCGCGTTACCGTTTTCGTACGTGTCACGGACGACGTCTTTTGTTTGCTGGTTTTCGTTTTTCTCCTTAGCCGCCGCGTACATCCGCTTGGACAATAACAACAGCCGGAGGTCGCTCGCTACTTTTTTACGAAAAAAAATTCTTTTCGATCGCTTTTTAACAACCCTAGTGTTGTCCTAGCTATAGGATAGGCTACCATCGTTCGACCGGTCCAACGGTCTACGTTCGTACGCATCCAATTTAGTTTCACGTCGCCCCGTAATTTCCGTCCGATCCCTAGTCCCTGTCTCTGTCCGTCCTGAACGATATCGTCCCGTTGTCTATAAATTTGGCCGCTGTCGTCACGCGCGATATACCGTCATCCGAGACGCAATACCGAACTGAACGCGTAACGAGATAAATAAACGCGCGATTATTATCGTCGCACGTACGTAAATAATTTACGTGGACGTTTTGTTTTTACGGTATAATTTACGATGACGTCTCGAAATTGTTTTCGATTCGCCTTCGAGAACGTTTCGCGAAAACACGATTATACGTCACGACAGTCGGCGCCGGTTTCGTCGCGAATTTTTCTTTCAACAATAATTACGCAAGCGCTCGGAACCGAAACCTGATTCGGCGGAGCCCTCGGGCGGATGTTTTTCTCCCCAACCCAAAATCGAAACACCGATCGACATTTTCCGGTTTTTATAAATCGTAATTACGCGCCCGAAACCGGCGATATTAATAATTTTCGCCGGTTCATATTACGCCGTTATTCGGTAACGTTACCGGAGGTCTTTAACGGTCGATTCGGACGTTGTTCCCCTCCTACGTTTCATCGTCGGCACTGGCGAAATTACTATACGAACGTCGGAAATCGCGTCGTTTCTGTTCGAAATTATTTGTAAACGAATCGTCCCCCCCCCCCCAAAAAAAAAAAAAACCAAAAGACGACGTACACGCTACACCGAGTACATCGCGATACGATACACTTGATATCCGTTTGTTTGGTTTCAATGATATATATATATACCGAGTGACCGCGATAGGTATCCGAATTTTGACGAAAATATACGAAGGCAATTTGTCGACACAACGGCCAATTACATGGCGAAAATCGCGACACGAACGCGCTTGTGTTCGTATTCTCCGATCATGTGTTCTGCGAGTCACTCTACGAGTGCCGAAGCTACGCGCCCAGTCTATGCTGCTCGTCAAAATTGACCGCGGCGAATTTTCAACCGGTCCTTACGCGATTTTTTATCGATCGGAAAGACGACGATTTTAGCGTATACCGTCTTGATTCGATCCGAACGCCATGATTTCGATCGTTTTACTGCCGTTCGTAACACAATTAAACGAAATTGTAGTCGAAGGAAAACAACGAGCGTCGGAAAAAACGTCTGTATTTTCGTTTCCGACGTAAGTACGCGTCATTCACACGCGTCCGCTTATTGCGCGTAATTATCGCGAAACGGTCGCGTAATAATAATCGCGATCAGTCGGCGGCGGTGGTGTAACGCGTATGTTATATGTCTGTAGGTAGTCGAATCGCTCGCGTTCCGACGTAATAATAATATTACGACATTTAATGGTTACCGTATTTATTAATTTTTTTCGTGTTTTATTTTTTATCTTCCGTTGCGTACGTCACGTGCGTGTATAATATAATAGTTATAATAACGCGGCGCGTATGACGCTCGAATGTGTTGAAGGTCACTAACGCGCTGTTACTCAATGTTCGTGTAGTAACGTTATTACATATTAATACAATAATAATAATAATAATAATATGTAAATAAAATACGCGTCGTCAACCGTTTTCGTATGTTTATTTATTTCCACGGGCCGCGTCATAGCCAGTCGCCAACGATCGAGGGACGACGACAGAGATATCAATCAGGATCGTTCGCCAGTATTTTTTTACGCCCGTCGTAAAATACGTAACTGCCGGCTAGTTCGCGCCGGTTTTCGGCTTCGACCAACCTAATCGCGTTTTCGTCGTAATGAACAAACGAATACCCTTTTTCAATTTCCGTTCTGAACGTTTCGTCCGCGGAATAGTTTCGCTACACGGAAACGTCGTCGTACGAGTAGGATTTTTTCATAGTTCAATGAAAACCCGCGAATTTTGTCGACAATAACACGTTACCGTTCCATACATATAAGACGATGATCGAAAGCAACTTGATAAGTAAAGACCCGAATTACCGATCTTTAAATTGTCCTATAGTGAATTTTCAATATCTAGTACGGTGAAAATTTGTAGCCACGACGAATTACAAAATTAAACATTTTCGACTATAAAAGTACGTATAGGCTAATAATGTATGGAGCGATGTGTTACCCAATTATTACGAACGAATCGCGAAGGTATGAGAGCGCGCTCGCTCTTCCCTCCACCTTTGAACAGTAAAGAAGTCAGGTTGTTTTTTATTGATGGGGAAGGAGAAAGATATTAAACGTTTTCGTATTTTCAATCGTAATTTGCACGACATCGGCCGTGTAAAACTTGGTAAATATATTCCAATAACGTCCCGTTAACATCCCCGCCGGCTAAGTAACAACCCTTGAGTACGGATACATTATACTCGAAAACATTTCGAAAATACTTCGAAGTACCGTTCAAGTATTTCGTAGCCTGGGTGTGCTAAAATCAAAATTTCGCGCTGGCAGCATGAGTTTGAAAAAACATTTACTAATTTTATAAAATCAGCGAAGAAAATCGAGCACTAAAATTATCCGCCGAAAGTGCGGCTTTCAATTGCTGTAAAACGGAAACAAATTGTAAGTCGGTGTTTAATTTTCCGACAAGAGATTCTTCCATTTTTTCCGAAAAATTGGGTAATACAGCGTCTTCCGACGTTTTTCCGTAGTATTTGAAAATGTTTTCGAAAAATTGTCGACCAGTGATCCTTCAAGTTTTTTCCTCTTTTTCATTTTGCCACTCAAGCTTCGTACAATTAGATGCGCTACTATTAAACGAGTCGGCACATACGGGTTACGTTTCGCGTGCGACATTTTACAAATGTATAACGATAACGCGCTATATATATGCATTTGCGAAAACGCAAAAATAATTTGTCAATTTCCCGCGATTGATCGTTTTAAACTATTGTATCGACCGGTTTTCCAGAAACGTTCCGAAAATGTCGGTTTTGGCCACCAATGTTATTCGCCCGGAGCGCAATCAGGACCGCTCCGCCGGTGTGTTGTGGTATATTATTATGTGGCTGTGTAGAGATATGTGCGAAAGTTCCGATGGAAAGCGGTGTGCAGGATAAGAGGGAATAGCGCGTCGTTATATTATACGTCGGCGAACAATTCAGCGAGTGTTTGTTTTTTTTTTTTACCGCGGTGTGTGCCCGAGATAATGGCCGGAGTGTTATTGACCTTAGCCGCCGCGCTTTCTCCGCGTGTTCGACATAATATAATATAATAAAGTCGTTTCGTATTATATATATATATATAAATTCGCTTCGTATATAATAGCAACGATAATATAGAAATCGTGTCGAATGATTTCGCGCGATTCTCTCGACGAGACGACATAACCGCCACTATAGAGAAATAACGTCGAGCGCGCTCGACGTACCGTTTGACTACGATTTACCGATTGCGTTATTCATTGCCGTCGACCCTCGAGACGAATAACATTTTCGTTCGACCGTCCTACACGCGTCGTACCTTATGTATGTTTAACGTTGCGTAAGTTCGTGCACGGGGTTCGCGGTTGGAGTACGCGTAACTGTACGTATACGCTCGTCGAGTCGGACTTAGACGAAGGCCGGGTCAGTTCGTTCACAATTAGGGTGTCGTTTCGACGGTTTAGAACGGGTTCGTACACCGAAATTTGAGCGAATATATCGTTCGAGAATCTCGCGGACGTCCGCAAATCGTTCAGCGTGTACCTATCGACTACCGGACGAACTACGGCGTTTAATTTTTGTTCCGAAAACGTCAAAATTGATTTAAATATTATTAAATTACATTTTATTAGGAATATACCGAAAACCACTGATGGACTCGACTCTCCCTAAGTTGGTTTTTACGCAATATTTCGCGTCGATTTCAATGTGCCCAAAACCGATTACCGGTAAAATAAACTAAATATCCTATTAGCAGATCGCTATAAAATATAAAAGTAACTAATGAAACCACGCGGCGATATTTTTCTGCTAAAGTCGATCGGTACGTCGCAGTTTGCCTCTCAGATATGAGAAATGTCGAACGTGTAAACGCGCGCTATTGTAAGCCAATCGTCGATAGGGTGTGATTGGTAGGGCGCATTAAACACGGTCAACGAACGCGTCGGACGAACCGAAAATATTTAATAAACTCGGGCCGCGGGTCCGTGCGACGCCTCCTCCGCTAGCGTCTTCCTAATCAAATATCCGATTTTGTCCGGCGCGGACTTGACTCTCGCCCACCTGGTCGCCTATTCACGGGCTTATACGTGCCCACCCGACACGGCGGTTCGCCGGCGGCGGCTGCGGCGTAGACGCGTTATTTCTGGGGCAACAAACTTAAATGGGGACGGCGGCGAAGAAAGCAGTCGGACGTCGCGAGCGCGCGTGCACGGAGCTCCGGCGCGTCGTATTACCTACCTACATAACGAACGTAATGTAAAATGGTCGTCATCGGACCGTTCGCGGTGTGTGTATGTAGGTCTTCCGTGAAAGTTATGGCCCACATTTCCGCGACCGGCGCTTCCGCCGCCGCCGGGTACCGCGCGCGAAAAAAAAAACAATCGAACGTACTCGCGTATTATACGGCCGTGCGTAGCGTAATAATGTTACACGAACGCCAGATAATCAGGCGAAAAAAAAAACGACGGACAGGTTACGGCGGCGTAACGAATTTTCGTATAAATGTAATACGCACTCGTTCGTCAATACGAGAACTATCCGCAGCCATATTTATGGAGGCGACGTTTAGGGTGGCCGACGTTCGGGCCGCGAAACTAGTCCGCGGCGTCGTTTCCGTAAAAGAAAAACGTATTAAACCGTTGGGTTTTCGATTAACATTTAACATTTTTAACGAACAATTCGGCAAAAACGTTGTCGAGCGTTCACCGAACTCCGATATTTCGTACGGTTATGTGTAATTAGCGGCAATACGAAAAGCGGGAAATGTCGTTTCGGGAAAAATCAAGGAGAATAGCTACACCGGTGAGGTTCAAAATACTTTGACCGCTACTAGTCCCGTGGTCTCGGTAACCGTATAGTCGCGTACATTATCGCGCTATCGATTTTCTGTTTTCACCGTCTCGGATTCGGCGGAATCGATTTTATTCTTCCCGAAAGAAACCGCCGACCGACAATTTTTTAAATAAATACGCGGCCGTTTATATTTTTCTACGAAAGTTCCGTTCATCGAAACATCTAGTCATACACTCGAGTAAGTACGTACCGAATTCCGCGTTGATGACCGATATTTCGGACGTTTCGAATCGACGCCGTGTGCCGGTTATTATCGAAATTAACAAGTGCGCGCGAATAACGTCGTATTAATTAATCGGTAACGGTCACCGTGTCGGAAATTTCCGAGTCCGATCTCGTCCCTTGGACGGACAAACAAGGAACGAAAATCGAATAAATATACCGGCTTACGAGACACTGCGCTCTGAAACATATACATAATAAGCGTATAAGTATCGATTCGTCGCGTAGTTACGCCACAGCGATCTGTTGACACAGTGACATAATTTTCACTACACAAACATCGCGCGTTCGGTTTTTTCTTCCGTCGTTTTTATATTGCCGTTTTCTTTTTTGTTTTTCCCCCGGCAACTCGACCTCGTTAACCGATTCGAGCACGAAACGTGGCGATCGGAACGCGCTCGAATCCTTGACGTCGATAAACCGATAAACCCGTCCGGGACCAAACCGGCCGACCTATTGTCCGTTCGCACAATACCGCGACGACGGTAATTAATTGAAACGCGAAACGGCCGATGGGGAAACGAATTGGCGTTTCCGATTGGTCGAAGGAACGTCGAATTCGGAATGGCGCGTCAATTCATATCGTACGTGACAAGAGCCGCGGGGTTCAAACGCGTTTAAAACGAAATTCGGAAACGGCGCGTACATTGGACCAGTGTCGCGTACATTTCGCGCGATTATTTCGTAGGCACCCGGACGGGTCTATTTCCCTTCCTCCCCACTGATAAAATTCGAAAAACGGGTCGAACACGCGTCGTCGGGTAGACGAAATTCGCGGCCGGATAAACGTAAAATATCTCAGACATATCGCGGCCGTTTCTTTTGCGTCGTTTCGCTCGATTAACGATTAAAGTAACGTTCGCGAACGCCCGTGGATGTCATTAAACACGATCGTACCGCGGCGGACCGTACGAATAACTATCGCGACGGCGAATTAACGATTATCCGAATCGCGAGCGACCGCGCGTTAAACGCGACGCACGAGAAAAGTATACCGATCCGGGTCACTTCGTGCGCGCACGCACATTTCGTCGCGTCATGACGTTCGTTATACTATCGTAAACGTCGGAAGAAATCGTTTTCGACCGTAACAACGGAAACGGACGTTGTTACGTAAGCGCGCGTCCACGACGGCGACCGGCTTGGACGACCAGTTTTTTTCGTTTTGTCCGCGACCCGATTATTGGTGCGGTTTTTGGTTTCGTTCTAATCGTTTCGAACGTACCTATTGAAAATTAGGTCCGCGACCTAGTCGAAGGAGGTTTTCCGAACGCGACGTTAACACCGGACGCCTTTGGGTACGAAACACAATATTCCCAGAGAACCGTCGGTACTAACAGAGGGTGACACACTTCGATTAGTCTTGAACGAGTAAATTCGTTAAGACTCGACGTCGTACGATATTTCTCTATATATCTACTCGTACAAGACGCGCGCCTGCTAATTGAACTACGGAAACTGTATCAACGAAACTCAAAATCGTACGCCTCCTATACGTCAAACTTTTTCGCATTTCTCGTAAATATGACATTTTCGTTTTATATACTCGAAATTGTTATCGAAATCGATATTTTCGACAGCCTGTTATCCATATATATATATACGGTAACACACAGATGCACACGCATAAACATATTTTACAATCTCGTACTTATTATTTTCGATCACCTGTCGTATAGGAATTACCCGATTTTATTCGGACCGAATAATAAAAAATAACGTTCCACTTATTGTATAGAGATTTTCGTCTTATACACAGAGGAATACATACATATGAAATGTCGTCCGGGAACCAATAAACTTTCCGTTTTTTATAACGTTTTTGTTGTATATCAGGGGTTCGATGTAATAAATATGTTTCGGCGTATTTCGATCGAAATGAGAGTATATTTTTAGACGGACCGTCGGACATCTCATTTCGCAATCGTGTCTCGAACGCCGTATTATATTAACGCGTATATTTTAATATTAAGTGATTATTTCTAGGAAAAAAAACGTAATCGGTGAACGATTTCGTTAACATTTTCGGAAAATTAACTTATTTATACAAGTTGTTTTCAAGTCGAACGTCTACATTTTGTTTGTTAAACTTACGAATGGGTTACGTATTCCGTGTTTGTTCGGATTTCTCCTGGTTTTCTGCGGTCACCGGATCCACCTCAAGGGACCAAACGGCGGGTAAAACCCTACAGAATTTCACGTTTTCTTTTGGCGATCTATTCGGCGTATACGCGTTCGGGTAACAATCATTAATACGGCTGGCCACGTAGATACGGATATTTATCGGTCCGGTTATCAGACCGTGGCCCGAGCCCCAGTTTCGTCGCCCGGACTGACATCGTTTATACGTATAGTAGCACGCTATTACAACGCCGTGTAATTCAATTTAAATATTATATACGTATATATAAATAAATATTACGGTGCGCGTACAGTTCACACGATTACGCGTGTACACTTGCGTACGGCCGGTGGGCGGGTGACTCTGACAGTCCCCTCCTGCCGTTCGGCCTCCTTTCACGTTCGTCATCGAAGCTTTCTTGTTATTTCATTAGTCAACACGGGTAACGTCCACGAGATCGTCGGGATTACGGCGCGTCGTAAATTACAATAACACACGTCACACTTCGAGAAGCGGGGAAAAGGCGATAAAAATAAAACCGTCGATTATTATTTTTTTCCGTCGTATACACGCCACGTGTGTGTGTACTATAATCGTTCCACCGTTATTTGAGAAACGAGTAGCACGCGATCGTAACACTTTTGTATTGTTACGTTCACCCGTTTCGAATTCGAGAAATTCCGACGGCTAGTACATGGCGCGTATTATCGGGAGGGGTGGGAAGGATTTATTTCGTCGCGTTGGCGTCTTCGATTACTTTCGATGACGGAATGCCGTGGCAACGATCGAAAATCCAATTTATCCCGCGAAACAAAGCGTTCCCGAACCCGTGCGCGGACCCTTCCTAACCGTTGTCCAACGAAGTCTAGTTACGAGAGTGAAAAACCCGAACCCGGAACAACCTATTGACACTTACTCGGCGGCCGTTTTCGGACGGACCAGGACGACGGCAAGTTTTTTAATTACAAGCGAACACGTCGCACGTGCGACGAAATAATTTCGGACATTCACCCGTCTCCCTGAATATTAATATATATATATATATATAAACCTACGTTTCTTTTGCCAAATCAGTCATCTATATATTACATGCGTTATAAACGACGGAAACGTGTCCTGGGATTCCTAAAACCCGTAGCGAATATTTCGACGGGCCGACAGCGTTCGTATACGCAGCTGTAATAACAATTCGAAACGTAACACTTTCGGTCATAGTCGCCTGCTTCATTCCCTCCCCCCTCTCGTCATCAACTAAAAAAGCGACTCGCTTGTATATAACGAGATGGGTTTAACCCTCCCCTTTCCTACGCCTTTCACTCACGTTTTTCCTTCCAAACATTCGTTCGCTCGACGCTATTCTAATAGGCCGTTTAAAATTCCATTACAATAGTCGCAATGAGTGTTAGTGTGTCACGTACGTTAATGTGGCGCGCACGCAGTCACACGCGCTATAGTACACGCCAAGTTCCGTACGTTATTGTTACAAAGAGAGGAAAAAATATTAAGTTCACGACCGACTTCGGTGTACGACATGCATGCACGGTAGACTATCATACACAAATGCGGACAAGACGGAAGCGATCTCGATTTTTACGAGAATCACACGCGCATTATACAACGGCGAACAAAAATAATCGTAATTGAATTATAACGAAACGCCACAATTTCGAACGAAACACACGATTGGCCGAAACACGAATTATTTCGAAGTACGACAAGTTTTTCGACGAAATCGCTTGTCTAAATACGAGTGTTTGGAGAAAAACATATTATGTTTAAACAATTTTCGATTTGAATTATTATATACGTATATATTTTTGTCGATTTATCCGCGATTATCTATTAACGACGTGCCGGTGATAAGTACGTATTTTCATTTTTAACATCGCGGAATTTACATTTAAATTACATCGACAAAATCGTTTTTGTTTTCAATCTGAAATTATTCGCGTATATAAATAACCTTAACGTACTACTTATTTCGAACACGAATAAAACAACGTGAAATAATTCGCGGATTCAAACGTACGTGCCATTTGTTTACGTCTACACTATTCCACACTATTAGGTATGTACCGTATGTAGCGAATCGTGTATTAAAAATAAATTTATAAAGCACGACGATTGTCTCAGGTGACCTAAACAGTTCACAAGTGAAAAAATACGCCAGAAAACGGACGATTCGACTACGTTCGACCGGTTAATATGAAATCACTATAAGCCGTACGAGTAGAGTCGTCTAGAAAATGGTAAGCACTGTCATATAGAATAGTGGCACACCGTGCCTGTCCACTACACTGACTCGAATCGTCTTTTTATTCGGTGCCTTCGCTCCTTCCATCGTCACCTCTAAACTCTGTGCACGAAAATCTCGGTCGACCCGATTGTGTATATTGTGTTATAATTACAGTTTTTTTTTTCTTACGTCGTTATATTCGATGAAAATTAATAAACAACGAAACAATAACGCACGAACGTCGTGATTTATAATTGTGGACGAAATAAACGATTAGCGGCCGAGTCATTTTCGTTATAAATACTACGGTATCCAAAAATATTGTTCGTCAGATCTGTTCGGAGATTTGTTTACCCGTTTGCGTTCGCGGTTTCGACTACCTGTTGCGCGGTCATATACAATACAAATTTACGTGTTAAGTATACTATAATAGTATTACTATTAATAATATATATAAAATTAATAAGTCGTCGAAAATTTGTCTCGGAGACCGTATTGTGGCGATTTGTCGCGATAATTCGTATCGCAAAGTTTCGCGAAAAAAATATAACGTCCACCGCAGTGTTGGCGCCAGACAAATAGTATAAATAAAAATGTCGTTTCAATATCGTAATAAGGTTCCGTTCGTTTTCTAATTGACGATCATTCTGTATAAGTGGAGTGTTGTGAGAACGAAAACATGGTTAGTACAAAATTCACGAGAGGGACGCTCGGGGTTTGAGAACGCGTTTCGGACATTTTCGATTGTTGGACGTGAATGTCGAACCGAACTCGGTCCTAATTGTTTACGTGTTTAGGGTTACGTCGCGCGACCATTCGGCGGGGAGAGTCTTAGGAAAACGGACATGACCTTAACTTGTCGCACGTACACACATACACGTAAACACGCGCGCGCTTATATTTGGAGTCGGAACGACTTTTCTCCGCGCCACTGACCCATATAACATAACGTGTGTGCGCAGGCGTGAGCGAACTCGATGATAAAATAATATAATAGCGATAATATTATTTCGGTTTCTAGACACGCACGCGCGCGCCGGAGTTACTTGTGTTATTACACGCGGGTCGCCGTAATAATATCACGCCCATTCGCCGCGCGGCACCGGAACTCGGGAACGTTTTTCCACGTCGTTTTTATCAGTTACGTACTCGAACTGGCCCGCGCATCTACACAACCGCGACAATATGGCGGGCCGTCACGAATACGGTACGTCCCCGACCGCAGTCGCCTCCTACGACAGACTTCAGAAGGTGGTGTGGGAATGAGGGATCGGACCCATACACCGGTCGTCGTAAAATACTTTTCCCGAGTACCCTCCCGTTAATAGTTTCCGGCGTTTAGATTACGCCGTTTCGGTACGCGTAGTTTAGTAACGGACGTCGTCGTCGTAACCTCTATTTTCGTTTCGAGAAATTTTTCCCTGAACGCTTTCGAACACTAGTCGGGTCGTACGGAAACGCGATTTTCGTTCCAAACAATATTCGCGTCGATGTCGTTCACGATTGGTATAGCGAATTTGAATTGCGACGTTCAAAATAAACTTCGTACATTATTTACGACGAATAACTAACGACACGTAGACGAGTAAACGACGACGTATTTCTGTCGGTTTCCATAAACGATACGCCATCGCGCATTTAGCCTACCGTGGCCACAGCGCTGCTGCGCGCGTAGGCCGTACACTTTAATGTTCTCTAAATAATTAATGACCGAGTATTATTCGGACATTATGCGATGCCATTAACATTTGTTCGAATAAGCGTTAGCCAATATTTTGCCCCGAAAACATAAAAAGGTATTTAATTTAACTTTAATCGGTTATGCGGCTAAAACAAAATCGAATAGCCGAACTATTCTCGAAAACGTGTTCTTTAAAGTAGACGTTCGATTTCTTAAAATTATATAAAAATAAAGCGAGTTTTGTTAATTAGTAAATTCGAAATAAAAATTTCAAATCGATAATTTTCTATACTCGAATTCGCGATAATTTCGTTCAAAGTTCTCATGACGTCGTTACAATAATAAGCACATATATAATCATATTTTTCTCTCGAGAATATAATTTATTTTCTTAACGCTTTCATAATTTACTATAATATCATCGTCCAAACCCATTCGATCATAATAAGCAAGCCGTCCATTCTAAACCATATACCAATTACCAGGTAATCCTCATCATCGGTTAAAACGGACTATTGGTGTCGTGACTAATAATCGGTAGAACGTGTCGGATACTGGCCGGCTTACTTATCGTAAATCCTGTTAGAAACAACAACAACATTAATAATAATAATATAACGATATATAACGATATTGTGATTATAATGCCTTCTTTTTGTACTGATTCTCCGTTACTTTCTAATAAAAATGTGCCATTCATAAAACGATAAAACAATTAGGATAACGTTATTGTTTCCAAATAATCGATATCACGAAGTAGATAAAGCGACCATTTTGATAACTTACACAAATAATTTCAAACCCGAATTTTCGAAGATTCTTTCGAGCATGGCCGATGGTAGGGGATAATGACAAATATGACTTTTGAAGTCTAAGAGGAAAATTTCAAATAAATTAGAGACACGCTACATTTTCGTATATTAACGCGTTCGTATTTGTGTAGTAAACAAGTTTTTTATTACAAGAAAAATATGTAATACGTATCTATATATTTGTGCGTGTTTATGTGTTCAGAATTAGACATCTTTATAAAAAAAACCAACGTTCGCCCAATTAAAATTGACGATTTAACCGAGTGCGTTTATCTATAACGACCAAATCAAACTATGGAATCCATACCAATTAATATCCAATTCAAATACGACAAGAGGAAGTTTCAATAAATTGAGGTGCACAATACACCCGAACATTTACATTTACATATTTTAACAACCGGTTCTATAATAAATCCGTGTGTTATAATTGGTTCCGTTCGTGTTTCCTAGTATATGTAAATAATTAGTATTAAACCAGTATACGGAGTCGTAAAAAAAACTCTTTAACGCGCATTAAGAATAAATAAACGTAAATCGTCGTTTTTGTACACTAGTAAAAAAAACTAAGTGCCCTACGTAAAAATAATCGATGATGTTTTTCACGTTGTAAGAGAAAAATAATGGGTAATCGTTGTGGATTTCACCTCGAACGCTTTTACGTCAACTTTGACGGCCGTTTAAAGTGTTACGGTTTATTTGAATTTCGAAGCGAAGATCGTATTCGAAAAACGATTTTGAGCCCAATACGTTAAACGAATACGAAAACGAATAAATACGTCGTGGCTTGTATAAATCGTCGTACATCTGTAAAGAATAACACGTGTAAACAACAACGTGAAATGAATACATTATACGTTTCGAACAGCGTCTAGACGCACTAAAAATGTGGAATCGCGTCTAACTCAACGACGAATTTTCGCTTAAAAGCTTTTCGTAATTCGCGTAATACGCGAAATCAACGAACGTCGGACGCGCGTTTGCGTTTCGCCCCGTCGTAATCGTTCGCCGCCACTTGGAAACGTCCCTAGGACACGGTCTACCGTCTCACGGTAGCCGCCCGCCAATCGGTCGCGCCGGATTAGTTAGCGCGCTTGTGCCGGTGTACGTAAATATAGTCGCCGAACGGATACCGGTCGTCGATAGAGTACCGCCGTCGGCCGTAAAGTCGTCCCGGCAAAACACGCGTCTACGGGCTGGAACACGTAACACTACGGGCGCGCCGTCGATTATGGCCGACGATAACGCCGGCAGGCTGAACGTGCCCGACGAGTTGAGGGACACGCTGCTCGACTTCACCGTCGGTTACTTGCTGGAGCATCCCAGCGACATTATCGACTACGGGATAGAGTTTTTCGATAAATTGAAAAAGACCGAATCGTCGGCGCTTGCGAAACGGTATACCGACGATTTCAGCAACGACGACGACGACGACGACGACGACGAGGGTTCGGATATTATAGCTCCGCCGACGCGTTATTACCCGAGACGCAAGCCGATATTCGCGGAGACGTACAATCCGGAAGAGGACACCGAGACGGACGGACCGCCCGTCGTGTTTCTCAAGTCCGACGAGCAGCGTCGAGCGCTCGCGACTAGCGTTAAAAATATATTCATATTCAGAGCGCTGGACTCGGGGCAAATTAATACCGTGATCGACGCGATGTTCGAGCGCGAAGTGCGCACCGGCGACGATATTATAAAACAGGGCGACGACGGCGACAATTTTTACGTGATCGCCAGAGGCACGTTCGCTGTTTACATAACGGGCGCGGATGGCGACAGTAGTTTGGTGTGCACGTTCAAAGACGCAGGCAGTTTCGGGGAGCTCGCGTTGTTGTATAACACGCCCCGGCAAGCGACCGTCAGAGCCAAGACCGACGGGCTCTTGTGGGCCGTGGACCGTCGGGTATTCCGGCGTATCGTGCTGAAGAGCGCGTTCAAAAAGCGCAAAATGTACGAAAAGCTCATCGCAGTGGTGCCGATGTTGAAACCGTTACAATTGTACGAGCGCGTGAATTTGACCGACGCGTTGGTGCCCAGATATTATCGGAACGACGAATGCATCATTAGCCAAGGCGACCCGGGGGACGGTATGTATTTTGTCGAGGAGGGCGCCGTCGACGTATACGTAGCTAACGAGACTGACGAGCAAATCAAAATCAACCGAATCGGGAAAGGCGGATACTTCGGCGAACTGGCGCTTATCGCGCACAAAGGGCGCGCCGCGTCCGTGTTCGCCGTGGACAATGTGAAATTGGCCTTTTTGGACGTGGACGCGTTCGAACGGCTGCTGGGCCCGTGCATGAACATCATGAAACGCAATATCGCCGACTACGATAAAGAACTGGCGAACATTTTCGGAGCCAAGCGCCACATAACGTAACCGACTGCGTCGCCTTATTAACGTACGCGCGCGTATAGGCGTCTGGCCCGTTTCGTTTTTGCCGTCTAGCCGCACCGATATTTTAGCGAAAATCGGTACGTTTATACGTATTTGTTCGGCGGTAATAAACTAACACGCGCCACGAAACGATCGAAATCGCGTGTCCGTATTTCTATAAAAAGCCTAGTTTCCCGAACGCGCGTAATAAAGATCGTACGGAATATTGGTATTTATGTTCGTTTGAAAAAGCGTTCCCCGTAATATTTCGACGTGTTTTCGTAAAACACAGACGTTTAACCGAAAGCCGACCTACTTTATTTGAACGTCGAAAACGTTCGGAAATATTTTTAAAAAAAAACCTCGGTACTTTAATTTACATACATCGACGACGTACAGCTTTTGCCGTCCACTTGGTACGATGAACGGGCACCATGACCGCGAGGGAGACGCGTGCCCTTTGAAAACCCTGAACGGATGTCCGGAACGCCGCGAGTATTGTTGTTGCTGTTGTTAGCATCTTGGACGGCGATTTTTACGTACGATCGCGGAATATTCGAAAATTGTGGGCGAAAATGTCGAAAGTTTAACGACGGTTACGAAATGACGTGCGAACGAATACCGATCGAAGTATCGTTCGAGCGCATTTGTTACGTGTTCGATGACGTATTGCGAAATCCGGATTTTCCGTAACGGACGACGACGGCGTTTCCCGGCAAATGTACGGGCGAATCGTTTACGAAAAGCGTGTAACGAGGCGAACGTTCGGTGCCGATAACAATCGAAATACGCCGGCCGGCGTATCAAAGCGTTTGGGTGTGCGGGAGTGACCATAACGAGTTGATACTTAACGCGCGCGTCGTTTCGCCCGACGCGTATTGATTCGCGTGAGTGCGTTCGTTGGGAGAGAAAAAATTGACGCACAGTCGGGGCGCGTGCGACGTCTTTGGGCGGCGGTGGCGGCGGTCTTCGGGAAACGCGCGTGCCGATTTCGTTCGGAATAAACGTCCGCGGGAGACGATTTGATTCATCGGTAGTCCGATCGCGCGCGTGTATTACGTGACGCCGCCAAAATCGGAAACGACGACGGAGCACACGCCAGCAATATATTCCGAACGGTCGTCGACGGAACAGCGGTTTCGAATTCTTTACTCGTTAGAAAACGGGAGAGGGGAAACGGCGACAAAAAATTACCGCTCGACTAGCCCACGCACACGCGCGTGTACGGGCAACAATTTACGCGTTTCGCCGATGTCGACATTTTGGTTTCCCGATAGCGCGCCGCGCCGATCCGCGCCGATTTCCGTAACGCGACGGCGCCGACGAAACGGTTTAATTCACGGGCCGCGCGGAATTTCTCGTCTCTCGGCACGGACGCCGGCGAGGAATTAAACGACGAACGTGTTTCAGGCCGGTTCGCGTCCCGACGTTTCCATTGGCCCGACACGCTAGATCATTCGGCTGGACACAGCGGCCCGACGTATTCGCCATTACGTACGAATAGTCGACCGGAAGGATACTACGAATGGCTCGAGTGTTTAAGCAGCGGAATCGTCACCCGACCGCGATACCCCCTCCTACTAGGACAATTGCGTAAACCGGACGGCGTATGATCCAAACGCGTCGAGTTTCGTGTACGGCCCGTCGTTTCCCTTAAACGGTAATTGCCCGTTCGGGAATTGATTGGGCGCGCGGACTTAAGTAGCACGCGTTTGCGCGGCATCGCCGTACGCGTCGCGGCGGGAACGGCGAAAGATCCGAAACGTTAAATTCGTTTCCCGACGGTTTACTCTATAAAACGTTGCGCTCGAACAATTACGCGATTAATCGTCCCGATTCCACAACGGTTCCGAATCGAAAGAAAAAAAAAACGGCCCGGCCTCCGAACCGTTTGCCCCGAAAACGCGTCGTTCCCTCGTACGCCGCCTTATATTCGGCAAGCGCGAAAAAACTTAACCGTAACCGCGGTCGTTATTCGCGTTCCGGTACGGTTACAATAACGATGCCGCGTCGTGTCCCGGTTGACAACAAAACCGAGAAACCCTTTGCCGACGAAATCTCCCGCGTTCGATAATCAACGGCCGAGTATCAATATGTTTGCGAACAAACGTCGAAACCGGATTGTAAATAATATTACGCTTTCGTTGGGAGTTAACGAACCGAAACACACGAAATCGCCTGAGTTTTGTTTGTTTTGTTATCGTCGTTTAGTTGAACGCCGGGTGGCAATTTTCCCGTTCTCCCTCGGCCCGTCGAATCATCGCCAACGTTCCGACGCCGGGACAACAATAGCGATACTCGATCCTACAGCCGTCCACCTACCGCGGGTACACAGGCGCGATCGAGCACCGGAAACGGTTTTTCGACAAAAATTACGACACCGGCGGACAATCAGTGGTACGAGCCGCAAACGCGTTCGCGAATAATAACGACTCGACGACGAATGGCGTGGATAATAATCGAAACGCGCGGTTTTGTTTTTAACGCGAACATACTTTCGTTGATATACACCACCCGGTAACGATTGAAACGGATTTGTTTCGATATAATTGCGCGCGCAATATAATTGGTCGACGATATCGGCCGGTTGTTTACGGTATTTCTAACCGATCGTGGTATCCGAATTTCGATAGATAAACGAACGTCCAGTGGCCTTGGGCCGTCGGATTGGCGCGGCGGTCGAGAGAACGTTCAACTGGACGCGCGTAATTACGCGTTGGCCGTGGCGGGCGCGTCGCCGAAAATTCGACACGGAAAACGGCGGACGATTCGTTTTCGGGATAATTACGCGGACGTGTAATTCCCCGTAGCGCGTGGACGCCGCGTTAGGTATATACAGGTTTCGGCGTATTCGCGATTCGACCGACGAGGCTACACCCCGGGCGTCGGTATTTGTCCGCGAATACCCGCTTCAAACACGTACCGGGTTCGTGGTCGTTGTACAAACGTTTCTTACCGAAAACACGAAACCGACCTACGTCGTCCGCGTAATATCAGCAAATTACGTGCGAATTTCGCCGCAGAATCGTCGTTCGCGAGTTTATTCTAACGCTCGTTATCCGTACGGTATAAAAATCCGGTTTTACTACTACGCCGAGGGTGTCCGGTCGTCGTGGTGCCGAATGGGGTAAAATCGAACAAACTACGTTGAGTCGCGGCGATCGATCAAATCGACCGGAACGGGAAACGTAAGTAATCGTAACGGACGGGGACGGTCGGTTGGGAAAAATACGTAAAGTCGGCAGGTTAGGAAACCGACGCGGGGGGGGGACGATCGGAACTCGTACGGAAAGAAACGGACGGTAGTATTATGGCGTTCGATGTACGGCGGCGCGTCGTCCGATTTTCTTCGGCCAGCGCGGGCTATCGAAGGCCGCTACAAACGTAAACACGCCCGACGTGTAAACACAAACGACCCGAATAAAAACGAACCGTAAACCTCTCGGGGACCGTTTAGGAGAATCGTTTTAGTCATCACGTGATCACGCGTTTTCGAATACGACGACGGACTCGATAGATTTTTCGTACGGCAAAATACCGTCGAAACGTGCTCGGGACTGGCCAAACGGATCGACCCGATCGCGTATTGTCGTAATACGTATAAAACGGTTCGTCGAATATTCGCCGTTCTCTCCAACGTTTCGGCCCGTCCGAGACGATTCCGTCCCGTCCGGAAACTGGCGCGGCCGTTAACTTTTTATATTTTTTCACCCCCGCCAACGTTCAATTGTCGAATTTTACGTTCCCCCCGCCCTCCCCCGGGCCGTCCTTTCGAACGTATTCGCGAGTATGTAACACACACCCATACACGGATCGTACATTGACCGAAAACGTAATTATCTGTGTCCGTCTGCCCGCCATCGGCCGACGACGCGCCTTATTGACGTCTGGCGTTTCCAGATTCCGGTTCTATTATTATTTGACGAACGAAAACAACGCCCGCCGCGGGAGCGACGTCTTTAAAACCGAGCGCGATCATTTCCGTTCGGACCGAAATCAAAAACGACAACTACAACTTTTTTATGTTCGTCAGTCGTCTCGGGAAGGTCGCGCGTTCATTCACGAAACCGTTCGCCGTCGTTCACTACACGTCCCGCGTAAATTTTCCGCCGAATTTTTCACGTTATTCCTATTTGATTTTTACGGCCGACGCAACTCGGCGTCTCCCGCGGGTAATCGCACGAATTGCCCTCTTTACCCGAACCGACAACCACAAACGTACTACACTTCCGTGATTTCCGTTGTCCTAAAACGGACGGGATATATCGGAACGAACGAAAAATACCGTCGCGCCTATGTTGCGCGATATGGCCGTTTCGGAATTTCGAGGCATTTCTTCAGATCGTACGGTTATAGCACCACACGGGGAGAACGAACGGGAATTTCCCCGTTTCGAACGTTTTCATTTCGGACTTGAGTGAATATTTCCCGGGACGGTCCTCAGTACGGGGCGTACGTTTCGTCGATTTACCGCGTAGTTCGTACATTCCGTGACGTAATAACGCGCGATAGTTTTTCGCGGCGCGCGACGGTATTGCGAACGAACGCGTCGAGACGAACGATGCGTTTAGTGATCGTAACTATCGAATGATTCGGCGATCGAAATTGTCCAGCACGTGAGGGAGACGACTGACTGTAATAATGACGATGACCGGAATAATAAAACGGTTACGGACGAAATAAAGGAAAGTCGCGATGGACGAGTATAAAACGGCCGGTGTTTTGTCGCGCAAAAGTCGTCATCGGCGTCGGGTACGCCGACACGGACACGGCGAGGCGCGAACGGAACAAACGGGACGGATGGCGACGATGGGTAAGGGGACGGCAAGGAGGCCCAGGGCGGCGGGGGCATCGAACGCGCTTTTAGCCGAAAACGAGCGCGCGCCGCGTTTCGCCAGGAAATAACCGAACGGAGACCTTGGCGGGCGGTTCATTGTACTCGCCGGTGACTTCGCGCGACATTTTTCCCGAACCGGATTTCGTAGCGATCAATCGGTTTTTCTAATAATAGCGCCGCGCGTGGTTCATTAACGTGCGTCTTCGGCGGCCGCCTCTAGACGATAATTACAATAACAATACGAACGCGTAGTACGCACGACCGGCGTGTGCCTACGCGGTGTCGACGACGTCCGGGAGTGGGATGAATATTTTCGTCGGTACAACAATGGCGGTTTACGTACCTTAACCCGGCGGTGTATTATCGCGGTAGGATAATAGCGACGATCGTCGATGACTTTTAAGTTTTCGCGCGAAAACCATTGTGCGACCGAAATCGTAAATCACGTTCTCGCCGCCTACAAGAGACTGTGTGTGTGTGTGTGTGTGTGTGTGTGTGTGTGTGTGTATGTTGCGTAGGTGTGTGTAACGAATAGTTTGTAAACAAATATTCGAAACCCGAAAAAAAAATACGACGTTATTGGAACGGTTATCGGGTGTTCGAAAAACGATATTTACGGTCGACGACACGGCCGAAATCGGTATCGGTGCCGAACGCGCTCGTACGGCGGCTACATTGATTCGGCGGTCCGTTTTCGAGCCGGTCGCACGCTCCCGCCGCCGATCGTGCAAAACGACCGGGAAAACATTCGTCGGCGCGGTTTCCAATCCAGTATCCCCTCGACCGAAGCCAGCCGCTAAAGTCCGTCTAAAAACGTAAACGCCGGCGGCCGTTTTGGAGAACCCTTGTTTTCTCGTTTAAAAAGTGTGAAAAACGCGTCTCGAAAATATCGTCGAAAGTCTCCCGTCCGTCGACGCTCATGAACGCGCGCGGAGGGCAATCGACTGTCGCAATTGACGGACGGACGAGCGACGGAACCGGATGTAAAATGTACGACGCGACCGATTCGCTTTTTCCCCGTCCCAAATAGTAAAAAGCGTACGGAAATCGGGGAACGCTTCGGGACTCCGGAATTTCGAATAGTAAACGGTCTTCGTTCGACGGCCTCCGAAGAGCGATTTCAGTGCGTAATTGTTTCGGACCACGTTCACGTTTTCGAAAATTCGTTCGTAACCGCCGGATCCGTTTCGTACGGTAATTTGGTATATTTAGTTCATTTCGGGGCGGAATTCGACGACGGAAAACTATTCGTCGACACATTTCCTTCTGCAATTCCTAACGTCGAAAACGGTCGTATCTTTGTTTTGTTTCGTACCCGTCGACGATTATTAACGAACGTATCGCCCCACTACCTAATTCGGCACGTACTCGCGTACCCAAGATAGGCGTATTTCCCGCCGAAATTCGTTTCAAAACAATGTGATCGTACCGCGGCCGACGTTTGTTGTGCCGGTCCCTCGTTATTTCGGCGTCGTATCGCGGTCGATTTACGCGCCGACGACGCGACGGGAAATCCGATAAAAAATAACGACGCCCGATAAATATTTACGACCGTGACCGGTGTCGGGGGACGCCACCGAAGGGAATTCGAACGGACGACATTTACCGGGAACGATTATTTTTTATACGAAAACCAAAAAAATAATACGGAACCGACGAGATGGTGGAAAACGCGCGACGGGACGGAATAACGACGTGTTCAAACGACCCGTAACGGGTCGTCCGGGAACCGTTTCTAATTGGACGTCCGATCGGTTACTCGAAAACGCGCGTTGAATAATCGTGTAAAACCAACCCGTGATACGCTAACCAATCGCTTTCGGCGTATACGAATAATAAGATTCGCGAATGAAATGAATTTCGAAACGGTGTTCGGGCTAAACACGGTTGGCCAGGCGATTAGGCCGGCCGGATATCGTCGCTAGATGGTGATAAAAATTTGTCGAGACGAACGAACGTGTCGTTGTTCGCGTAACCGAGTAGTATAACATATAAAACATTATCGCCCCCAGCGAATCGTTACCGTTCTCGTAACCGCGGTAATGGTCGGAACCCTCGCCGGCGGCGAATCGCCCAGAATATCGTACGGTACCGGCACGCTCGTTACCGGGGTGGTTGTTCCGGCGCCGCGTCGGCAAAATTTTCCCTCCGTATCCGGACGGACATGTTACGCGACGACAATAACCGTACGGACGGGCGCCGACTTCCTATTCGCCGTGATATCCGTCGTCACGCTTTCTGGTCGATCGTTCGGCGGACGGCGACGACGCGCGGGGGGCTCTTGACCCCGTTACCACTCGACCCGGAAATAGAAGGAAAACGACGCGGGTCGCGCGTACGCGGCCAAACGGCTGTGGCGGACTCCGGCAAGCGGATCGAGAGTGAGATCGGAATGGATCCAAGGCGAATCGACGCGACCCCGTAATTGACCTATACCGACCCGAATATCGCTGTGTCGTCGTTCCGGTCCGTCGGCGCCCGAAACGGCCCGAACGAATATCGCGTCGACCCGCGCGTCTATTACGTCGTTTCCTCCGCGCGTGTAAAACGCGTTCCGTTTTCGCCGTCTCTCGGCGTTTCCCGACCGTTCGGAAATATCAACGTACGCGTTCGTTCGCCGTCCGAACATTTCTCGCCGCCGGCGAAACGAACGAAAACGGTGGACCGCTATTGCGCGCGCCACGAGACGCCCGCGACGCGTTCGGACCCGGCGGCCTTACACGTTCGTACATTGTAATTCGTTGGCGGACGAACGAAACGGCGCCGACGGTCGCGTATTATTTAGGACCGGCTCAGTACCCAAGGCAACGAAT